>ML822347.1:50043-65057 GCA_009831015.1 Picea engelmannii
AATGAAGTAATTGAACTATTTTATGTTGAATAAAAACTTATGCTGAAATAATTGAATAGGTGTTGTAGAAAATTGGTTTGCAAACCTATTTGCAGGAGACACCATGTCATATTAGGTTGGTTGATGGAGACGACGACAATATCGATGATGTTATTTTAGTCAAGATGACAACTTTGTCGATGATTTTTCTGTAGTCTAGAAGAAGAGAACATCAATGATGTTTATGTAGTTGGGATACTAAGACTGAGAAGATCAAGCTCACATGTGAGATGGAAATTGCATCCCTAATCTTTTTATTCCATTTAGGTGCTCTAGGCTATGCTTATATTGTTGCTTCTAGGTGAGTATAGAGATGCATGAGTAGAAGTTATAGGACATTAACCAAATTAATGTTTAGAGTTTCAATTATCACTATGATAGAATTAGAAATAACAACTCTCCTTGCATACTGTGTGCAATAGGCTCTGATTTCAACATTACTCATTGATGCACAACCACTCGAGTTAACTTTCGAAAAGTTATTGGGATGGTGCTACATGAACTCCTTGAAGGTTCCTTTGATTTCACAAACTTGACATGGAAGTTATTACATTGCATGTATGTTCAAGTTCAAACTATTGTTGTTCCCTTTGAATGTCTTGAGGACTTCAAAACAGGGGAACTAAGTTGTCCAACCTACAAAATGGATCTATTTACTATGCCAAAGAAAAAATTGAGGGCCTCTATGATGTCAACATAAATCCAAAGAACCCAAGGAATGCACAACCCTTGCAACATTTCAAGTAAGTATACTTGGCGGATATTTTTGTGTCTAATGCATGTCATTGTTGTTGTACCATAATTATAGAAATATATGTCGACAGGTTCATAAATATGAAATAACGACATTAAACATACACACACACAAAATATAATATCACTGTACTTTCCTCTTTTTATGTAATGCATGCAATTTATATCAAACCAACATTACAACTAGATATATGTCAGATATATTCTTTGTCAGTCTTAGAATTATGTACAATCCCATGTTATATATAGTGAATTGTTTTAGTTATTATCACACTTGTTTCTCTTTGTTTTTCACGGTGGCCATGGTAGCATTATAGAGAGATGCATGTTTGGAAGGTTTGTTTTTAATCTAAAAACCAACAAATAATTTTTTTTTTATGCTATGCACATTATGCAAGCATTATAAGCCATATCATTTGTCAGTTCTTTTAATCTATTATGTATGAACCCACGTTGTATGTTGCGTGATTTCAATGCCAAGATTTAAAAAGTTTTTTTATTCTTTTAGGTAATGGTGTTCTTATGGCTTAGAGGAGTATAGTTGCATTGCTAAAGATCCTTTGAAAAATGAAAAGCAACTTAATCTAGAGGAAGAGAGGATGCTAATTGCATTACATAGATAGAATATTCCTAGATAGATCGCACCTGACACTCATTGTTTATGTCTATATTTGACATGTGGGAAAAAGTGGTTTGTCTCACCAAAGTCACATTGATCCTATAGTTGCACACCAATGGTGGCTTCATCATATTGACTTATTGGAATGTGTAAAACATTTGGTGGGATCTCTCCTTTTTTTTGGTGTTTCTCCAAATGAGATACACAATAAGCATGATCAGAGGCTTTCATTACAACAAACCAATGACAATTTTCTCGCAATGGGGAGAGATGCATTCTTGATTAAATGTGACATCCTAAACCAATGAATGCAATTTGATGACCCATGGTATTAGATTCACGAGGATGACTTTGTTAGCAACTAGTATTGAGTGGAAAAGAATGAGGTGGATGTTTTCTTATTAAATCAAGATCCATTCATGCTGACGATATGACAAGTGGAGTAGTTTGTTTGGCATCGACACAATGTCCTTGAAATGGACTCTACTTTTTACACAAATAAATACAAGTTATTTTGGTTTTTATTTTTCTTATTTACCATTTCAACATTATTTTCTATGGTAAGAATTCATGAAATCATTTTTTTATTGCAAAATTGTTTACCGGACAAAATTTGTCGCTTTGTTATATGAATTCGTGAAATGATTAATTCTAGGGGTCATAATTTCTATGTCTGTGTTATTGTTCATGAGGATTTATTTACCAGGCCAATGTTATATTATATACAATGAATTCATGAACTATTGTTTCTAATGACCTAATTTACCAAACAAGTGTTCTTCAATTTGAATTCATGAAATGATTGTCTAGGGCGTTATTGTTCTAAAATAGTTATTCATGAAAAGGTTGTTTCTAGTGGCCTTATTGACCACACCAGTGTTATATATCTTGAATAACATATTCATGAAATCTGATGCATGGAAATATCCTTTGTAGACCATTATGACTTTCAACACACATCAAAATGACATTCTTTTATGTTGGGTCATATCAAAGAATGCATTGAGGGAAAAAATGTGACATAGTTGAAAACATTTCATCGATGTGTTTTGACTTCCTTTCCCACTTGGAGGCCTTCATCCTTTCTTGTGGATGATGTCCTCATAGAGATCTAGGTGATAGGTTGTGTCAATCTCGTAATTTCTCTTTCCTTTAGTTTGTTGTGTATTTATTTAATTTCCATTTGTTCACCTAAATATTTTTTATCCACATTCATCCACAGTGATATGCTCGATTGTATGATAATTCTTTGCATATTACACATGTGTTGTTATTGGACAATAAACTGACCATGTATGTTTGTGACAATAAAAGAGATATAGAAATGCAAAGTCTATGGGGAACATAATGCATTGCTCATCGTTAGTTGAGGATATTGTGAACAAATTTCTAGAGTGTTATGGAATTTCCTCTTAGCAAATTGGTTTCATCAACTATTTCAAAGATCACTGGGAGCCACAACTAAGTGAGTACAAATCTACACTAGTGATACATTATTTCTTGTGATTTGACTAGCATTATTACAAACCTATCATAATAATAAATGGTTATTGTTGGTGATTTGACCAAAACATTTTCTAAATCCATCATAATGATAAATTATTATTGTTGATGATTTAGACATCATTATTTCTAAATCTATCACAATGATCATTCATTATTGTTAATGATTTAGGTAGCATTATTTTTTATGTTGATATGTCATTTGGAAAATTGCAAGTATGTTGATCAAAGCATGCAGGTATTTTTGACATTTAAAACATGAAACAAATACATCCATTCACTCATACCATAATCACATAAAACAATAGTTCCTTAAAGATACTAGTGTTCAATGTCAATTTCATGTTTTACTTGTACTCACACTTTATGTAAAAATAAATAAAAACAATTATATATTAATTTTGACGTTATATATATTGTAAAACTATTAGTAATTTGATACATGTGTTATGTCACGTCTACAACACATCTTCTCATAGAATGAATTGGCTTATTGGGAAGATCACAATGCAAGTACACTCTTACGATTCATTTGCTATGTTTGTGAAAATAAAAAGATTTGCTCAAAAATTTATATTAGACCATATATGCAAGATATCATGGTACAATGCACTTAACATCCTAGGCATTGACATCCTTTATGACACTGCCAACCCTGACATTATTAACATTGAGTCACAATATGGACAACCATACACATTTTACAATGTGTAAAATCTTGGATTAGAGATGTAAGTTTGTGATTACCCAAATGTGAAGAGGGGAAATAAGTGTAAATATGTTGTGAAGGAATATTGAAATTCAACCCATAAATGCACCCATGAAAGTCAACATGACTTGTCAATAAAAACGTTGTATATATAATTATTTTGGAGGTTTATAAACCAACGTGAGTTGCAATAAGGTCCAATATTCAAATATACAACCGTGTGCCTAAATTCCGTTTTGAAAAATGACACAGGACATAAACTTTAAATTGTTTAGTGCACTTGGAACCATGGAACCATGTATTTGCATAAGCAAAGAATCCTTTTATTTTTTGAAGAAGGTTATACTGTTAAATTTAAATCGATTCTAAAATATGTGGAATAAAACTCTTCAAAAGAATCGAAATTTAGATGCCAAAATGGATCATACCTTCGGCCATTGATGTTGCTTGAGTTTGACTAATTGCTGCAGAAGTTTTCCTAGTTCCACACTAATTTTGCTTTCCTTTTGCTTTCCGTATGACACTTCCAAGCTCTGCTCACTCTGATTGGTCGTGTAAGACTGAAGGAAATTGATTGAATTAAGCAATCTTGGGGACCAAAACGAAATCTTTATAGCCAAGCTTCCATCAAGCTTCTGTTGGCTAACTGTTAACTGTTCCACATATCTAGGTAGAGAACCGTATGGAGTAATGGACCATTCCAGAAGCTCCCAAACGAGAAAATGGTTCCAGTTGGTTTCCAAACGAGCTGTCGGCGGTTGAATATAGTTCGGGTTGGTTTCTCGACAGTTCAATACAGTTACGGTTTTGGTTGGTTTCACGACAGTTCAATATGGGAGCGACGGTTCAATACGGAAGGGAGCTTACATTCTCCCACTTGGTCCATAGTTCCAATCTTAATGTCTCATCTTAAAACATATTGATAATCTGTATTAAGTAATAGATACATGAATCATGGCGATAAGTCCTCTTATGACGAGTATTATCTTCCATGTATTACTATGTATTTATTTCTTTTATAATTTATGTGGCAACAATTTTTTAATGAATAAACCTTATGTTTATTCTTGGTCCTACACAGATGAATTCTCTCAAATCAAATTAAGGTGCACATAAATATGAGGAAAACATCACAATAATTAAGAATTTCATTAAAATAACATTGTCATACAATGAGAAACTACATAATGGAACCAAGCCCCATATTCATTACATGCTCCTTGAATTTAAATGGTGGCATGCCCTTAGTCAAAGGATCAGCGATCATCAACTCAGTGCTAACGTGCTCAATGACTACTTTCTTTTCTTTAACACGTTCCCTTATGGCTAAATACTTAATGTCGATGTGTTTATTTCGACTCCCACTTTTGTTGTTTTTAGCCATAAAAACAACAGCTGAATTGTCACAATACATTCTCAACGGCTTGGAGATAGAATCCATAATTCTAAGCCCAAAAATGAAACTCTTAAGCCATACACCATGTAAAGTAGCCTCAAAACAGGAGAGGAACTCAACTTCCATAGTAGAAGTGGCAATCAAGGTCTGCTTGGCACTCCTCCATGATACAACTCCACCGGCCATCATAAAAGTGTATCTCAATGTTGATTTGCGTGAATCAACACATCCAACAAAGTCAGAATCTGAGTAGCCAATTAATTCCAAATTGTTTGTCTGTCTATACATAAGCATGTAGTTTTTGGTTCCTTGAAGGTACCTCATTACTTTCTTTGCAGCTCTCCAGCGGTCTATACCTGGATTACTCTGATATCGTCCCAACATTCCCACAACAAATGCAATGTCGGGTCTTGTGCAGATCTGAGCATACATTAGGCTTCCGATAGTAGAAGCATATGGAATGTTCTTCATTTGTTCCCTTTCAAAATCATTCTTTGGGCATTGGTTCAAATTGAACCTATCACCCTTCACAATGGGAGCTATACTTGGTGAACAATCCTTCATTCGAAATCTCTCTAAAATTTTATTAATATAGGTTTCCTGAGACAGACTCAAGATGCCTCGAAATTTGTCTCTATGGATCTTAATGCCAATGACATAAGATGCCTCACCCATATCCTTCATATCGAAATTTTTAGAGAGGAATTGTTTCACCTCATACAACAAACCCTTATCATTGGTTGCTAGCAAAATGTCATCCACATATAAAACAAGAAAACAAATTTTACTCCCACTAACTTTCAGGTATATACATTGATCCATAATGTTTTCTACAAAACCAAAAGAAGGAATTACATTATGGAATTTCAAATACCATTGGCGGGGTGCTTGTTTTAAACCATATAAGGATTTCTTGAGTTTGCAAACCAATTGCTCACCATCACTAGAGGGGAATCCTTCGGGTTGTTTCATGTAAACCTCCTCCTCTAGATCTCCATTGAGAAATGTGATTTTCACATCCATTTGTTGCAACTCCAAGTTGAAATGGGCTACTAATGCCATAATTACACGCAAGGAATCTTTCTTAGATACAGGAGAGAAAGTCTTCGTGTAGTCGATTCCTTCTTTCTGAGTGAATCCTTTAGCAACAAGTCTTGCCTTATATCTCTCAATGTTGCCCAATGAGTCTTTCTTTGTCTTAAAGACCCATTTACATCCAATGGATTTTGCACCATTTGACAACTCAACAAGATCCCAGACTTCATTACTCTTTATAGAATTCATCTCTTCCTTCATGGCATCGTACCATAATTTTGATTCTTTGCAACTCATGGCTTGTGAAAAGGACTCGGGATCATTTTCGAGTCCAATGTTATAGTCAGATTCTTGCAGATACACAACATAATCATCAGGAATTGATGATCTCTTTGGTCTAGTAGATCTTCTTAATGTTGTACCACCATCTTCCTGAGAAGTATGTGGTTCAACTCGTTGTTCAAAAGTTCTTGGAAACTCTTGAACTACTTGATCTACTGGAATGCCATCAACAACTTGTGGAACTTCAACAATTGGTTGTTCGACACCAGTTTGTACTTGAGGGGTGAGGTGAACAATAACCAATCTATCACTTGAGGTGGAAGGTTGAGATTTTGAATGATCCTTCTCAGAAACTATGTTCCTGGTTTGATCGCTCCCACTGTTCAAGTCATTTTCAAGAAACTTTGCATTTCTTGATTCCACAATCCTAGTGCTATGAGATGGACAATAAAATCTGTAACCTTTAGACCTTTCAACATATCCAATGAAATACCCACTAATGGTCCTTGGGTCCAACTTCTTCTCTTGTGGATTATAGATTCTCACTTCAGACGGGCATCCCCAAATGCGCATATGTCGCAAACTCGGTTTCCAACCTTTCCATAATTCAAATGGCGTTTCAAGAACAACCTTGGTTGGAACTCGATTTAATATATACACTGTCGTCTTAAGTGCTTCAATCCACAAGGATTTAGGAAGATTGGAGCTACTAAGCATACTCCGCACCATGTCCAATAATGTTCGGTTTCTTCTTTCTGCTACACCATTCTGGTCGAGTGAACCAGGCATGGTGTATTGGGCAACAATCCCATGCTCTTAAAGAAATTTTGCGAATGGCCTAGGTGCTTGTCCATCTTTTGTGTATCTACCATAATATTCTCCACCTCTATTTGATCTCACGATCTTAATTTGATTTCCGCATTGTTTCTCTACTTCATCCTTAAAGATTTTAAAGGCATCTACTGCTTCGTTCTTATTATGAAGCATGTAGAGATACATATATCGTGAGTAATCATCTATAAAAGAGATGAAGTATCTCTGACCATGTGAGTCCATGTCTGGACTACATATATCAGTATGTATGATCTCTAATATGCCCTAACTCCTATTGGCACCTTTCTTTGACTTGTTGGTCTGCTTTCCTTTTATGCAATCCACACAAGTCTCAAAATCAGTAAAATCTAGAGTATTAAGTACCCTTTCATTTACCAATCTTTTAATTCTTTCTATGGAGATATAACCTAGTCTCTGGTGCCATAATTTAGCGGAATCATCATTAATAACACATCTTTTAGTGCCAGTGTTAACATGCATTGAATCATAAATGACATTGTTTTGTAAATTAATGCAGTAAAGACCATCAGACAAAATACCATTCCCAACACAATCCGATTTATAAAATAAACTGAAATATATTTATGAAAAGTTGAAGGAATATCCAAAAGGTACAAGCCTTGAAACTAAAATCAAGTTTCTAGAAAAACTTGGAACATAAAAGGTCTTTTCTAATTCTAAAACAAAACCACTACTTAAAGTTAAATAACATGTTCCTATAGCTTCCACATGTGAGCCCATATTGTTTCCTAATAAGATGATTTGCTCACTTCCCACTGGCTTCCTTAGGTTTTGCAAACCCTGCAAGGAATTCGAAATGTGAATTGTTGATCCAGAATCAATCCACCAGTTGTTAATATTGACATTGACCATATTAGATTCATAACAAACGAACGAGATTGCATTACCTTTGTCTGCAAGCCATTTCTGAAATTTGGCGCATTCCTTTTTCATGTGTCCCTTCTTTTTACAGAAGAAACACTTGGAATTCTTCTTGATATCAGCTTGGGGAGGTAGTTTACCTTTCCCTTTCTTAGTGGCTTGAGATTTTCCCTTTCCATGCGTTGCCAACATTGCACTTTCTCCCAGTTCCATCACCAGTCTCTCTTCCTCTTGAACACACATGGTCATGAGTTCATTAATTGACCATTTATCCTTATGTGTGTTGTATGAGATTTTGAAGGGTCCGTATTGGTGCGGAAGGGTGTTCTGGATGTAGTGCACCAGGAAAGACTCTAATATTTCAACCTTGAGTTTCTTCAGTTGAGCCACAATGTCCCTCATTTGCATGATGTGCTCGCGCACACCTTTCACGCTGGTGAGCCTTAGGGATGAGAACTTCATGATTAGGGTGCTTGCTAGTGCCTTGTTTAAAGTGACAAATTGATCTTCAATGGCTTTCAGCAAGTCTCGGACCTTTTCATGCTGATCAACGGAACCACGAATACCAGCTGAAATTTTAGTCTTAATGAACATCATGCTTAGGCGATTAGATCGCTCCCATCGCTCATAAAGCATGATGTCCGTTGTAGTGCTGGTATTAGTGAGTGCTGGTGGTTCAGCTTTCCTAATAGCATAATCTATGTCCATCCACCCCAAATGAAGGAGAACTCTGTCCTTCCATACCTTATAGTTATCTCCCTTAAGTTCAGGGATATCACAACGAATTTCAGAGAAATTTGCAGGTTATACAACTGCATAAAATTAAAGATCACATGCTTACGTTAAAATTGAGGCCAACAAAAATTAAAATAAAATTTCATGCTTTACCAATGTAAATTCATGCTTAAATTTGAATCTAATGACATAAAAATTCCCTGTGGGCTAAATTTTCAATTCAAGCAGATTCAATTTGAACTTTATGATAACACTATCAATTCATAAGTCCTGTGGGTAAGTTATGAATAATTTGATGTTTTATCCTAATTAATTATATATAAATATAATAAAAATTGATGTGGGATAAAATTTACTATATTTAGTATAATTAATTACAATTAATGTCTAAATATTCTTTACGTGATCTTATATAATATTATTTAATTAGAGATGTTGTGGCTATTCTCTAATAATAATAAAAAAAAATTATATGGATCACTAGACATTATTTCTTTTATGCATAAAATTAAGTTGATATGAGAATAATTATAAATTGCATAAATAAAACTACATGGACAGATTATGCATCACCAATTGATCCCAAAACTATAATTTAAGCAGTATCCATGAAAGTTTCTAGTTGAGCATTTTAGAAGTATTAGACGTAATTGAAAGGTTTGCAAACATTGGTATTGTAACGTGTCTACTGGCTTTATTGCCACTGAACGCAACACATACTAACCCTAGCAAACCCATGGTGTCTGCTTCCTACATATTTGGAGACTCCAGTGCAGATCTCGGCAACAATGATGGACTTGCAACGATTTTCAAAACCAACTTTCCTCCATATGGAAGAGATCTTGCGGATCAGAAATCTACTGGTCGATTTACTAATGGAAAATTAGTAACAGATATATTATGTATGATTCAAAGGAATAACTTTAGCAATCTGTAGAATAAAAGCATATGATAGCTTCGTTGTAATGTTAAAAATAGAAAGGGTTAGTAATATGAATTCTGGAACAGTTTCTCTTAAATCAACAGTATAACAATGAAGCATTAGTCTGACGCTGTCACATAGCAATGCAATGAAACTTCTCGAGACAAAGTAAACCTGTCTTTCTCCAAAACACCAAGGCAGAGATAAAAATGCTCTGATACCAAATGTTAGATTTAAATTGATTCTAAAATATGCGGAATAAAACTCTTCAAAATAATTGAAATTTAGATGCCAAAATGGATCATACCTCCAGCCATTGATGTTGCTTGAGTTTCACTAATTGTTGCAGAAGTTTTCCTAGTTCCACACTAATTTTTCTTTCCTTTTCTTTCCATATGGCACTTCAAATCTCTGCTCACTCTGATTGATGGTGTAAGACTAAAGGAAATTGATTGAATTAAGCAAGCTTGGGGACCAAAATGAAATCTTTATAGCCAAGCTTCCATCAAGCTTCTGTTGGCTAACTGTTAACTGTTCCACATATCTAGGTAGAGAACCGTATGGATTAATGGACCATTCCAGAAGCTCCCAAACGAGAAAACGGTTCCAATTGGTTTCCAAACGGGCTGTCGACGGTTGAATACGGTTCGGGTTGGTTTCTCGGTCGTTCAATACAGTTACGGTTCTAGTTGGTTTCACGGCGGTTCAATATGGGAGCGACGGTTCAATATGGAAGGGAGCTTACATATACTTGAGGTTAACCCAATGGCCAACTGTAGTTTCAGATTATTGGAGGCGTGGCCACAAATTCAATCACAAATTTAATTGTTGATGTTGTGGATGGGTTCTGAGATGACCCAAATCTACAATCAAATTAAAAGGCCGGGTATTACAACAATCTCTTAGGGCACACAGATGGCCCTGTGTAGGGCAGGTTTCAATTGAATTGGCCATGTAATGTGAAGCTGCCACCACAATGCATCACTTATAGTCATATCCTAAACAATGAGTCCTTTATCCATTTCCAGTGTTAGTATATGCAACCTTTGTGAACTATGTATCACATTATTAATTATTGTCCAAAGCTGTTCACTGATATCAAGAATGTTAATATAGCTACCACATCAGAGGTTTTCTAAACTGTCGAGGGAACAGTTATATAGTTTTCCCTGCTGAAGAATTTTAAATACAGTAAAGCAGCTAAGCAAAATGAAATTTTACAGGACAATATTTCCAATGGAATTACTGGTATTTCTATCCGTTTGTCTAGGAATGGAGGGTTTTAGATATAAGAGCAGTTGCGGATATATAGCCTGGTTTGAAGGTGGTGCTCACAAACCTTCTACCTCCAAACGTAGCAGGCATCCATAAGCGTTCAGTGAGATTAACCATAGATTGAAATCTCGTATTGTGGGGATTTCATTAGCCACAACTGAGGATAAACTGGAGGAGTTATTGCAACCACTTTGGCGTGGGCATGGTATTGGTTTCTTGTAATGAAGTTCAATTTTACTTAGATAACAAGGCATTGAAAATACATTATGAGACATCCGAAGGGTTAATTATAGATTATGTTGTTTCACGGAGATCAAATTTGCATGTCAGTAGCAGTTTTTTTTAAATTTCAATTTCAACGGAAGTCAGTTGTATGAATCTCATTTGAAGGACATATGCATGTTGATTATTATGCGTTATGATAAACCAATACAAAAAAGGGAATAAATAGATTCAATAATGACTTATATTGTATTATACTTAAGCATGATAAATTGTGAAGCAAGAAATGCAGAGAGAAAGAATAGAACAGAAAACAGTATATTGGAATATATGAAAAAGAGTAAAAAACAAGTACATGAAGAAGATTAATGAATAAGTACTATGCAAAGGGAAATAGTTGAGCTAAATAGGCTCAAGCAAATCAAGAATAGAAATTACAGCTGGCCAGGATAGCTGGCAGTGTACAATCAGCCTGTTGAGGTTACATTATATTTAATACTCCCTCTTAAACTCAACAGTTACAAACATTAGCACTGACTATGCCCAAGTGCTGTCTCTGAAAATCAAAAACATATTTTCCTAGTGGCTTTGTGAAGATATCAGCGAGCCGATCTCGAGAACCATAGAATTGTAGTCCAATATCACCATTATTGACTAGCTCGCGTATAAAACGAGTGTCAATGTGTTTGCTTTTCTTGTGAAACACATGATTTTTGGATAGAGCAATTGTTGAAGTATTGTCAGAGAAAATAGGAGTTGGATCCTTTTCTGTATGTGACATATCTTGCAATATTCTTCTCAGCCACACAACTTGACAAGAAGCTGAAGTAGCAGCGACATACTCTGCCTCTGCAGAAGATATTGATACAATTGGCTGCTTCTTTGATGCCCATGAGATCAGGTTCGTTCCCAGGTGAAAAGCATGTCCAAATGTGATTTTCCTGTCATCTAGGCTGCCTGCAAAATCATTTTCTGTGTAACCAGATAGTTGATTACTATCAGATTTAGTGTAATTTAGTGTACCATAAGACAAAATTGAGAGTTCCTGCAACATATCTCAAAATTCGTTTTGCCATTTTCCAATGAGAATCTTTGGGGGATTCCATGAATCTGGAAACAAGGCTGGCTGCATACATAATGTCAGGCCTAGTTCCTGTAAGATACAACAAACTACCTACTAAGCTTTTGTACATGGTTTCTGCTGGATTGTACAATTCGTTGATCAGTGATGGTTTCACCAGTCAGTCTGATCTGGTTCATGATTCCCATGACTCTGGTCATGAACTAATCCACATTTTCAGACTCTGTCATCCTTAGAGTCTCGAATTGCATCCTCAAGGTCTGCAGTTTAACTGTTTTGATCCTGTCATTTCCTTGATAGGAAGATTTAAGGATGTCCCAGGTCTGTTTTGAAGTACCAGTGCCTGTGATTTTTGAGAAAATCGAGTCATCCACGAAATTTTGAATCCAAAATTTTCTTTATTTTCTCTGTTTCTCTGAGTTGCCTAAGCAATTTTCTGCTGATTAGTCATGGCGGACAGGTCTGATGGATCTGGTTCCACATATCCATGATCCACTGGATCCCAACACTCTTGTTCTTGCAAGAACGATCTCATCCGAAGAGACTAGAACTCATAGTTATTTCCAAGAAGAATTGGACCCTAAGTTGGTCCTAAATTGCTAGATGTCGCCATATTTTAAAGAATTTAACAAAACAGAAAAAAATTCTTACTTACTTGTCTCCTGCGTGTAATTTGCAGTGGCTTCAAAACTCTGCAATTCAAGATTTCGCAAGTTTCGACTTCACGATTTTTGGCTTCGCGATGCTGTCTTCGGGACTTCGTTATATGAGTCCTTCGATCTCTTGTCTCTCGAACTTTCGATCGTCGAAACGCCGAAGAGAGATTAACGACCTTGGATTGGCCCTTTGTCTCCAAACAATATGACCACACGCCTAAAGGTTAAAGCGTTGTTGGCTTTTCGCGATTTGGAGAATAACGATGTTTGTACCGGTTCTTTATCCTCCGAGCAACCACAATGTTATGACCAAGGGCTTAACCCAAAGTCCTTTTCGCAACTTGCACCTTCGTGAGTTCTTGGGTTGAACTCTCATGCCCTCCTGTTGCGATCTCTCGAGACGCGATAAGTCAACTCCAGGTTGACTCCTCCCTTGACGCTTTTCTCTATTCACAACCTTGCAGGTTGAAGCGTCAATCTTTCACGCTCTTATCCCGCGAATCCCTGAGATGCGAGAAATCAACGAAGTGTTGACTCCTTTTTCTAGGCGACGCGTGTCAGCCTATCTATCATGCGGGCCCCACCTTATGGATCTGCCACATGTTCCCTCGTCCCTCAGCTCTCAACACTTCGTGACTTCTACAGTCGAAAAGAGATCCCTTCAACCTCTGAACCTCCGAATACGCGATACATGATGGGGTTCCTGATCCAATGGTCCTCCCATTTTCTAGATCCAACGACTGTCCTTACTCCTCGCGATTTCGCAACTTCGCGACTTCGTGAGTTGGGACACCCAACTCTTGGTCTCTCGCTCTGCGAACCTCCGATTTCACAAAATCCGAAATGATGAAAACTTCCCTTTGGACTCTTCAACGGTCCATATCTTCCTGTGATCTGACGGTCTAGATCCTTTCGGGATTTCGCGACTTCACAAGTCGAAATTTCTCTTGTGCGCTCCAGAGGACTAAACCTCGTGCACTTTCTCGCTGATCCAACGACTATGAGTCCTCTACGCAAGATCTAACAGCTGAAATTCTTTCGCCTTTTCCGCGCTCTCCTCGTCCTTTCTGAACTGAATTTCTGCTTCATATCTGTTTGGAGGATGGATCTTACTGCTGCGACAGTTGTTCTTTGCTCCTTAGACGCGATCTTTACTGTATTTGAAGGATTTTCTCCTCGGAAGAAAAGTTCGTGATTCTTTCAAAGATTTGAAAGAATTTCATGAGTTCTTTGAAGCTTAGCATTGTCTGCTGCAATCTTTGACGGATATGAGAGAATTCCCATAAATCTTTAAACGATTCTGCCTTCTGCAGGAATCTTTAACGAATTTGAATGAATTCTTCGAGTTCTTCAAATGTTCCTACGTCCTGCAGCTCTTCTTCGTGAATCTTTTACGAATTTGAAAATTTTGCAAGAATCTTTACTATTTCTCCATCTGTAGTCTTCGCTTGCTCAATCTTTTGAGCATATAGCACTCTGTTTCTTCGCGTGAGCTTCTTACGCTGATCTTTTGAGTGTATGACGAACAACTCTCCAATCCTTGTGAAAAAGTTTGTGTCACGTGCTCTCAAGATTTGTGTAAGCTCTGCGCTGTTTGAGGATCGTGGTGCTCTCCAATCTTTGTGTGAAGAGGCTTACTACTGTAGCTCTGATACCATGATAAATTGTGAAGAAAGAAATGCAGAGAGAAAGAATAGAACAAAAAACAATACATTAGAATATAAGAAGAAGAGTACAAAACAAGTACATGAAGAAGATTAATGAAGAAGTACTATGCAAAGGGAAATCGTTGAGCTAAATAGGCTCAAGCAAATCAAGAATAGAAAGTACAACTGGCCACGACAAATGGCAGTGTACCAACCTATTGAGGTTACATTATAATGAGATTAACAATAGATTGAAATCCCGTATTGTGGGGATTTCATCAGCCACAACTGAGGATAAACTCGAGGAGTTATTGCAACCACTTTGGCGTGGGCATGGTATTGGATTCAGGTAATGAAGTTCAATTTTACTTAGATAACAAGGCATTGAAAATACATTATGAGACATCCGAATTGTTACTTATAGA
>ML822347.1:89769-100350 GCA_009831015.1 Picea engelmannii
TCCATCCATCTTAATGCCTAGCAATTTAGTTTTCAGGAACAAAATGCGATTTGTGTTGCTAGTTTCATACAATGCTTTAAGAGCTATCCATGTTGCAGCAGAAGTTGTAGCGTCTCTAATATGTGGAATTATGCTATCTTTAATGGACATGCGCAACAATACCTTTGCCTTGTTTTCATGCTTCTCCTAGTCTTGGATCTGTGCTGCTGTCGCACCTCCTACCACTGCTGTCGCACCTGCAGCTGCAACAGGTTTCAGGTCGGTTCCATTCGCAATGTTCCAGACACCATAGCGCTCCATGAGCGTCTGCATCTTGAATTTCCAGTTAATGAATTTCGAGCCATCTAACTTGTTGGCTTCATTGAGGTAGGTCTCCGCTAGCGGATTCGCCATCGCTGCAATTTAGTCTCTGCAAGAAAATCACCAAGGATATGCAACTTTTTGTCGAGTGTTGAGCAGTCTATCGCTCTGCCTTTCGAATCCACTGATCCAAATCTACCTCTGTTCTTAGCTTAAATCATGCATGCATGCACCTTAATATACAAAATACCCACTTTACTATTTAAAAGACTTATAACTCTCTCTTCATATATAAAAAATAACCAACATATAACTCCACCTTTTTTTTTTTAGAGAAAAAACTTATAACTCCAAAAGTATCCACTTAATAAAAAAAATTCACTTTAAATAAACTTTAAATAAAAGATCCACTTTTAAAAAGTTTATACCTTCGTTACTCATAATCTCTTTTAAAAAAGGAACAATATATAATATCAAACCTGTGCTCCAAATTTCATGCTTCAAATCTCACGTTTTAAAATGATATATATGAAGCATGCATGAATCTCACTCTTTAAACTCATGCAAATTTTAACAAACCTCAAGTGCTTCCATCAAGCTCACACGACCTCACTCAAGAACCCATGCATGCACCAAATAAATCAAAGAACTCACGCAAGACCACGACCCAACGAAACTTCACGCTGACCACAGACTAAAACCCTCCACGATTTTGCCTTACCACGCGGCGATTCGGCAAACGATGGGCTTACATAGCGGATTTTCTTTAGATATGAGTACACACGAGTTAAAAAAAAAACAACGTTCCTCAACTTATTGGACTACGGGGAGTTCGCAGCTCTCGCACCTTACGCTTCAGTTGCCTGCGAGAGGTCCACACCTCACGTGTATTCCGTCTGCGAGATGTTCGCACCTCTCGAGTACTCCGCCTGTGGGAATCTTTACGTTTTTCTATGCGCGAGAGGCTGAGTAGTATTCCCCCACACCCTACCAGAGGAGGGACCTGCGAACTTCTAGAATTCTCGCACTGCACTCCCGTGGCTCTGATACCATGATAAAATATATGAGCAAAACACCTGGTGAGGCTATGCTCATTTCTTATTATCCAATGAAGACAGATTACATCCTTATATAGGAAAAGACTCTCCCGAGTCGGTTACATGCAAACCAAAGACGGCTGGACTCTTAACTAAGAATTGACTCTTCTAACTGGTGCTTACAACTAGCGCTTATTACTGGCGCTTACAACTAGCACTTTATCCATTATTTCCAAGTAGAGACACCATTGAAGCTCACGATGGACCTCCTACTACCACTGCCTACCACTGCCTACCATGTGAGAGACACCATTCAAGCTCGCAATGGACCTCCTACTACCACTGTTTATAGTCCAAGTTTTCATTTTCTATTTTTCTTTTTCAAATATCGATGCTACTAAATTTTTTTGCAATGTAAACTTTCATGAATGATTTTTTGTTTATGTTTTTAGGCATTTCTGTGATTTCCTGGCTACAAAGTGGGTATTTGTATATATCTCCAAGTTCCCTCGAGGAATCAAATATAAACGCTTGATCAAATGAAAATGTGGCCATACCAATTGTGCCATCCCTTGACTTGGTAAGTTTAACATCTGCAACACTTAGTTCATTCGTATGTTCCTTGAATGAATTGAGTAACTGGCTTTGACATTATTGTCACAGGTATAGAATTGCGAGATCCTTGTGTTGAGCCCTACATGGAAGAGAAGACAACCCATAATATGTGCATGGAAGAGAAGACAACCCATCATATGTTTACACTATGACTTGCATAAGCATTTTTATTTATTTTCTTACCAGATCCTTACTCAGTTTATATATCTCTTCTTCATGTATGTGCAAAGGAGATTGCTAAGCTATTTTTGCAACTTTATGGAAAAACATCTATTCATCTCATGCCAAACAATAGAGGCTTTAAAATCAGATAGGAAATTGAACGTTGATGTAGTGCTTTCTGTTGGAAATTGTAATTACAAGTCGGTGAGATCTTCACGTCTTCGCCGATTTGTTTGTTAGTCAAAATCTGTTAGTAGCCGAAATGTTAGTCAGACAATTTGACAGTTTGTAAGTGCAAAGTCGCACGTCTAGTCAAAAGTCAGTCAGCAAACAATAGAGCTATAAATGGAGTTGAATTCTATCTTCTCGAATTAAATTAAGTTGTTGAAGAGTCAGTCGTAGTTATGGTAGTGTTTAATATTGAGTTAATTTTAGTTTCTGTAGGAAGTCACATTCAGAATCTATAATAGTCTGAGTCGCTTCAGTTAGCAGAGAGAGAGAGAGAGAGAGAGAGAGAGAGAGAGAGAGAGAGAGAGAACCAACAACAAGTGAAGAATTGACAGAAGAAGTGTTAGTTTTGTGATTGTATTATGTAATCCGAGCGCACTACGCCGAAGTTCATTAATATCAAGTATTTTGTGTTTAGACAAGTTTCTATGTTATCTCTGAGTTTACGTGCTGAAGCATAGAACTATTTTATTCCACATTCGTAAATCATTTTATTTAGTGTGTGCATTCCCAGCACGCAACAATCTAAGTAGTATGTGCACTGTGCAGTGGTCTTGAGAAATCTGTCACATAGCTCGTTTGGTGTGCAATATTTCAAACTACGTTGTGCAGAGTAGTCTGAGTGCACACCGTCGTCCCTACAAATTGGTATCAGAACAGGTTCTATCAGAACAAGGTTGTCAGAGAAAAAACTCTGTTGAAAGTGAAATATGGCTTCTAACTCAAATTTGCAACCTCCCACGTTTCAGGAAAGAATTATGAGATGTGGTCTTTGACCATAAAGGATTTGTTCTGAGGTCAATATGTATGGGAAATAGTCGATAATGGCTATGTGGAACCAACAGATTAGGCAACATATAATTCCCTCACACAAGCTGAAAAAGATGTCTTCAAAGATCAAAGAAAGAAGGATGGAAAGGCCTTGTTTTACATACATCAAGCCATGCATGAGAGCATACTTTCAAGAGTTGCATCAACAAAGCAAGCCAAGGAAGCATGGGACACATTACAAAACACTTATCAAGGTATGGATAAAGTAAAGACTGCAAAACTTTAGATTCTTAGAAGATATTTTGAAACTATGTCAATGAAAGAATGAGAAATTGTAGATTCATTCTACACACACGTAATAGGAATGATAAATTAGATTAAGTCTCATGGTGAAATCATAGAAGACAGAAAAGTTGTTGAGAAATTGCTTAGGAGTCTTCCTCCTAAATTTGATACTCTTTTTGTAACCCTAGAAGAAGGCAAAGACTTGAGTCAGTTCAGCCTAGATGAACTACAAGCTTCCCTCATCAATCATGAACATAGATTGAACAGGTCGAATATGTCATTAGAAAATGTTTTTTCTGCATAGTCATCTGTAAGCCATGGAAGAGGAAGGGGGAGAGCTAACTCTAGAGGCAGAGGAAGAAGTTTCGACAAAAGTGGATGCAGTAGCAATCCTGGAAATACTGGTGGAAGAGGTCAAAACCCAAGTATCGGCCAGTGAACTTGTCAAAGAACTGACAAAACAAAGATTCAATGGCATTACTGTAAAAAGTATGGACATTACGCATATGAGTGTAGAAAGAGACAGTATAATCAGAACAAGCAAAGTCAAGATCAACCAAAAAACACAAATAACCAAAATCGACCTATGTTTATGGCGTGTGTTGTAGCTATGTCTAGCGCAGAAGAAATGTCTAATATAGTGTCACCAGTTGAATGCAATGTTTCTCAAGTAAGTTCATCTGACATATGGTATTTAGATTCAGGCTGTAGTAACCACATGACAGGAAACATGGAACTATTTTCTAGTTTGGATGACTTAGTCCAGACCAAGGTTACACTTGGAACAAATATTCAAGTCACTGTCTTAGGCAAATGAAGTATAAACATTTTAACCAGACAAGGAGAACATAGAGTTATGTTTGATGTAGATTATGTTTCTGGTATGAAGCATAATCTGATGAGTATAGGACAACTGTTACAAAAATGATACAAAATGTACATGGAAGATAATCATTGTGTGATTATGGATAAAATCCCAAGCAATCTACTTATTGCAAAAATCCAGATGACAAGTAACATGATGTTCCCATTAACATTACAGCTAGTCAAGAAGTAGAACACAACGCAAATTGTTGACAAAAGAAAAGGTGCGCAGTTAGACACTGCATTTATAGCAGAAAGTGTGCGCAGTACTAATGAAGAAAATAGTGCGCGCAATATCAAGAAAGAAGAAAATGATGCAGAGATGAAGGCAACATTCCAATCTGAAACACAGGATGACTCCTGGCTATGGAATTTCAGATTTGGACATTTGAACTTTAGAGGTCTGAAGCTACTAAACACAAAGGATATGGTAAACGACTTACCATTGGTTGATAAACCATAAAGGATATGTGAAGGCTGCATATTTGGCAAGCATCACAGAGAATCGTTTCCAATCAGCAAGTCTTACAGAGAAAAAACTCCACTGGAAATAATACATTTAGACATCTGTGGACCAATGCAAACTCCGTCTATAGGAGGAAGTACTTATTTTCTAACATTCATTGATGATTTCTCAAGAAAGACATGGATTTGTTTTCTAAAGAATAAATCTGACGCATTGGGTTGTTTTTAGTAGTTTATATCACTTGTGGAGAAACATAGTGGTTATTACATCAAGTGTCTAAGAATGGATAGAGGAGGAGAATACATGTCAAGATAATTTCAGAACTTTTGTAAAGTTCATGGCATCTACAAGCAATTTACTGCGCGATACACACCACAATGGAATGGTGTCGCAGAGAGAAAGAACATAACCATCATGGAAATGGCGCACAGTATGCTGATAACCAAACATTTGTCAAATGAGTATTGGGTTGAGGCAGTAGCAACTGCAATATACATCTTGAATAGATGTCCGACAAAGAGTGTGAAAAATAGAATTCCTCAGGGAGCATGGACAAGATCAAAGCATAATGTGGGGCGTTTAAGAGTTTTTGGTTGCGTCACATACGCACATGTTCCAGATGAACTGAGAAGAAAGCTGGACAACAAAGGACAAAAATGTATATTTGTTGGATATTTTGAAGAAAAAAAAGGATACAAACTGTATGACCCCGTCGAAAGAAAAGTCATAATCAGCTGCGATGTTCAGTTCATAGAGAATGAAGCATGGGATGGAACCATAGAAAAGACAGTAAAGATAATTGACACAATGGAGCGTACTGACGCAGAGGATGATGTGTTTCAAACACCATACATAGGGCAGTGCACAGTTTCGTCTACACCTGGCACTGCAACGCAAATTACCGCACAAAATACTCCAGTAAGAACAACAAGTGCACAATCTACACCTAGAGTGCACCAAACACCAACAAGGAGTCCGAGTACTTCTACATCTCTAGATCCAACATTAGCAAGTCTGTTACCAAGAAAGACAAGAAGTCTGCGCGACATCTATAATGAAGACGCAACAAATTCATTCTCAGTTTTTTCTTTGTTTTCACAAATAGATGATCCATTAAATTTTGAAGAAGCTGTCAAAGAAGATGTATGGGCACAAGCCATGGATGAAGAAATCAGATGCATAGAGAGCAATCAAACATGGAAATTGGTAGATGTACCTGATGACAAGGATTTCATAAGTGTCAAGTGAATTTATAAAACCAAGCAAGATGCAGAAGGAAAGGTAAAGAAGTACAAGGCAAGATTAGTGTCGAGAGGCTTTATACAACAACCTGAAATTGATTCCAATGAAACATTTGCACCAGTTGCGTGCATGGACACAGTCAGAACCGTGTTAGCAATTTCCACGCAGAACAAATGTCCAGTTTATCAGATGGATGTAAAGTCAACATTCTTGAATGGAAACTTAGAAGAAGAAGTATACGTGGAACAACCACAAGGTTATGAGGTTCCAGGACAAGAAAACAAAGTATACAGATTAAAGAAAGAACTGTATGGATTAAAGCAAGCTCCGAGAGCTTGGTACAGTCACATAGATTCCTATCTCACACAGAATGGATTTCATAGAAGCGGAAATGAGCCAACAAGGTAATGTGTTAATTGTTTGTTTATATGTGAATGATTTGATATTTACAGGTGACTTTGGCATAGAAGATTTCAAGTTAGTCATGAAGGATGACTTTGAAATGACTGATTTGGGGCTATTGAGATATTTTCTGGGAATAGAAGTGCACGAGTCCAAAACTGGTATATTTATCTCACAGTCCAAGTATGCGCATGAAATATTGAAGAGATTCAATATGGTGAATTCAAAAGAAGCACCAACACCTGTCATAACAGGATTGAAGCTAAGCAAGGAAGATAAAGGGTCCAAAGTGGATCCCACACTGTTTAAAAGACTGATAGGCAGTCTTATGTATCTAACAGCAACAAGACCTGATATTATGTATGGAGTGAGCCTAATCTGAAGGTTCATGGAAACTCCAAAAGAATCACATTGGAAAGTAAGAAAGAGAATTCTGAGATATGTGAATGGAACAAAAGATTTTGGCATAAAGTGCTCTATTTCAGAAGATTTCAAACTCATTGGATACACTGACGGTGATTGTGGAGGCAATATTGATGGCAGGAAAAGTACCTCTGGGTACAGATTTCATTATGGAACATGTATGGTATCATGGGCATCAAGGAAGCAACCCATAGTGACACTTTCTTCAGCAGAAGCAGAGTACGTCGCAGCCACAAGCACAACTTGTCAAGTAGTATGGATGATAAGAATTTTAAAAGATTTGTTGCAGGAATAACAAGAACCAACTATAGTTTTCTGTGAAAACAATTCAACCATCTTGTTATCAAAGAATCACGTGTTTGAAAAGAAAACCAAGCACATTGATACAAGGTATCATTTCATCAGAGAATTGGTGAATAACAAAGAGATCTGCTTAGAATTTTGCAGGTCAAAAGAACAAATTGTAGACATTTTTACAAAGGCTTTAGCAAGAGATGCATTTAAGCATATGCGCAGTAGTCTGGGAGTCCACGCAGTAACACATGAGTGACAGTAAAATGAAAACTCAAAATTTTGATGTAACTTTTTTTTGA
Organism: Picea engelmannii; assembly: GCA_009831015.1. Taxonomy (NCBI): domain Eukaryota; kingdom Viridiplantae; phylum Streptophyta; class Pinopsida; order Pinales; family Pinaceae; genus Picea; species Picea engelmannii. The sequence continues at coordinate 97,158 of ML822347.1, forward strand.
ATCCCGCCAACTTATAATTAAGGGGGAGTGCTGGAAATTGTAATTACAAGCCAGTGAGATCTTCACATCTTCGTCGATTTGTTTATCGGTCAAAATATGTCAGTAGTCGAAATGTCACTCAGACAGTCAGACAGTTTGTAAGTGCAAAGTCACACGTTTACTCAAAAGTGAGTCGACAAACACGAGAGCTATAAATGGAGCCGAATTCTATTTTCTCGAATTAAATTAAGTTGTTGAAGAGTCAGTCGTAGTTATGGTAGTGTTTAATGTTGAGTGGGTTTTAGCTTCTGTAGGAAGTCACGTTCAGAGTCTATAATATTCTGAGTCACTTCTGTAGAATTGATAGAAGAAGTATTAGTTCTGTGATTGTATTCTGTAATCCGAGCCGAAGTTCATTAATATCAAGTATTTTGTGTTTAGACAAGTTTCTGTGTTATCTTTGAGTTTACGTGCTAACTCAAACTTCTGTAGAATTGATAGAAGAAGTATTAGTTCTGTGATTGTATTCTGTAATCCGAGCCGAAGTTCATTAATATCAAGTATTTTGTGTTTAGACAAGTTTCTGTGTTATCTTTGAGTTTACGTGCTAACTCATAGCACTGTTTTATTCCGCATTCATAAATAATTTTATTTAGTTTGTGTATTCACAGTGAGCAGCAATCTGAATAGTGTGTGTACTGCGCAGTGATCTTCAGAACTCTGTCGCGTAGCCCGTTTGGTGCGCAGTATTTTAAACTGCGTTGTGCAGAGTAGTCTGCGCGCACACCGTCGACCCTGCACTTTCTGGTGGCTAGGATCCAAGTGGTCACAATGTTATTGCAGGACTGTTAGGTGAGTTCGATTGCCTTGTTCTGTAAGTAGTTGTGCTTTCAGTGCATCTCCGGTTTGTGCCCCTAAACGGGCATATAATGAAGGTAAATCTGTACAGAAAATCTCGTTTTCATTTGTCTTCGGTGTATCTCCGCTTTGCTCGCCTAAATCGTCATACAATGAAGGTAAATCTCTCTAAACAAAAAGGAGTTTCAGGAACAAAATGAAGAAGAAGAAAACCCACCTTCTGATTTACGGATTCAGCAATATCCATTGTCCTCATAGCCTAGCGTAGGTGCTCTATTCGCAAAGAGGGCCTTCCCAACGTTGTCTATGCCGGCGATCGATTTCTGCCGTCGATTTGATTCTCTCATTCTTTAAATGTCAGGGTTAGGGACAAGTAAAACGTTGTTCAAGCGATCACCGGATCGATCCTCTCTTTGGGCGATGTTGTGTAAGTAATTTGCATGTGTAATCTGTATATTGTTTGTTAACACTATATGATTATTTTCTTTTCTGTATTTTCATAAAAGACTGGGTTTTAAAGATTTTATTTTATGTGTTTGTATGAATCCGATGATCCGAAGGCTAGAATATGGATTCGCAAGGATACTTCCCGTTTCAGTGGAAATATCGCTTATAAGGCGCGAAGATTGTGTCCTGCTTTTATTGATCACGATTGAACGCTAGGTTCTGGTCTTTGTATAATGTGTACAGATTAGTAAGGTCTGGTACGGAATTCAAACTGTAGAGTGAGCTAGATATTTTAGATACAACCGTTTGTTGTTCGTAATTATGGCCTCGAGAAGCCATGTGAGGGTTTGTGTGTAAGATTTATAATGCCTGTATGACCTTGCCTTTGCGGGTGCGCTTGCAGGCGGGTCAAATTATTAATAATAATTTGGTTTCCTTCTGCGGGAGGGCGGTGCAGGGTTGTTTTGGCATGCCCTGTAAATTCTTTCATGTTAATTTTAAATTCTAATATTCTGTTAATATATATTTTTATTTTTATAAAATCTTTTATGTTACAGAATCCATGTCGTTTCATTTCCATATGGCATGAATAACGGAACTTGTAACATAGATTTATAGTGGATACTTATTACAAAGAATGTCATTCTTAAATTTCCACTTAAGATGGGCTCCGAGAATGCAGATATACATATTTTTGTGCATGTATCACTTAATTGCATAATGCACCGTATTCTTAAATATTTATAACAGTGCATTCTATTGGGTTCATGTCATTAAAAGTTCTCTTTTAAAATTTAATATTCTTTATATGATTGAAATTCATAAAATTAAATCAATAAAATTAAAATATTTATTGAATATTAAATTAGTAAAAAAAATAATTTTAAAATACAAGCTTTGGAACAACCTCTCTTATTTATATTTTTAAATAAAAAAAATTCTTTTAAATTTAATATTATTTATATTATTAAAATTCATAAATATTAGTAAATTAAAACAATAATACAATTAAAATTAAAATATTTATATTGCATAATGGACTGTATTCTTAAATATTTATAACACTGCATTCTATTGGGTTTATGTCATTAAAAGTTCTCTTTTAAAATTTAATATTTTTTATATGATTGAAATTCATATATTTTAGTAAATTAAATTGATAAAATTAAAATATTTATTAATTTGTTTATAACACTGCATTTTATTAGGTTTATGTTATTAAAAGTTCTTTTTAAAAATTTAATATTTTATTTTTTATATGATTGAAATTCATATATTTTAGTAAATTAAATTGATAAAATTAAAATATTTATTGAATATTAAATAAGTGAGAAAAAATAACTTTAAAATACAATTTTTGGAACAATCTCTCTTATTCATATTTTCTAATAAAAAAAATTCTTTTAAATTTAATATTATTAAATTTTTCTAATAAAAAAAATTCTTTTAAATTTTCATTTTTATTGAATAACCTCTTCCTTTATTTTAATATAAAAATAAAACAATAATAAAATTAAAATATTTATAAAACATTAAATTTCTACATTAAAAAAACACAAATCACATACAAATTTTCATTTTTTATTAAAAACCTTTTCCTTTATTTTAATATAATAGAATTAAAAAAAATTACAAATCATATACAAATTTTCATTTTTACAAATTTTCATTTTTATTGAAGAACTTCTTCTTTTATTTTAATATAAAAATGATTAATAATAAAATTAAAATTAAAATATTTATAAAACATTAAATTCATACATATAAAAAAAAACATACAAATTTTCACTCTTTGTTTTAATATAATAGATGGATGCTTCACTTGATTTAAACATACCAAACCTAGAAACTCAACCTACATCTATTACTACACCTCAAACGGATTGCTGGAAACATTGAAATAAAGAAC
>ML822348.1:6113-16467 GCA_009831015.1 Picea engelmannii
TTTTCCTTGAGTGGCCGACTTTCAAAAGAAAGGGGCCTTCCTTATTGCATTAGAACAACACCAATGCCTTTTCCCGAGGCATCACATTCCACAATAAAGGTTTTTGTGAAGTTTGGTGTGGTCAATACAGGATCTTTTCACATTGCCTCTTTAAGTTGTTCAAAATCTTGAGTTGCCTCTAGATTCCATGAAAATGCATCCTTCCTAAATGTAGTTAAAGGTGTTTCTATTCTTCCATAGTTTCAAACAAACTTGTAGTAGTAACATGTCAAACCCAAAGTTCCTCTAATATTCTTCAATGTTTTGGGAATCGACCAGTCCATCATGCCTTTAATATTGTTAGGGTCTACCTTGACACCTTCATGAGATACAATATGACCCAAATACTCTACCTCCTTCACTCCAAAGAAACATTTGGACAACTTGGCATATAGTTGTTGGACCTTTAGTAGTTATAGCACCCTGTCAACATGTTGAACATGATCTTCCCAAGACTTGCTATAGATTATTATATCATCAAAAAATACTAACACAAATTTTCAAAGGAAGGGCTTGAAAATGGAATTCATCAACCCTTGGAATGTGGAAGGTGCATTTGTAAGGCCAAAATGCATAACCAAAAATTCATAATGGCCTTCATGAGTTCTGAATGCTATTTTTGGGATATCTTCTTCCTTCATTCTAATATGATGATACCCTGAACGGAGACCCAACTTTGTGAAGTAGATTGATCCATGTAGTTCATCTAACGATTCATCAATGACGGGAATAGGAAACTTATCTTTAATGGTGATCTTGTTGATCTCTCTATAATATGGACACATACGCCATGAGCCCTCTTTCTTGAGTACCATTACCACTGGTGCAGAGTAAGAACTTTGGATTATTCTAATAATGCTAGCCTCTAACATTTCTTCAAACATACGCTCAATTTCACTCTTATGGGCATAAGGGTATCTCTAAGGCCTGATGTTAGGAGGAACACTCCCAAGAATTAAGTGAATAACATGATCATGATCACAAGAGGGTGGAAGACCTCTAGGAATATCTTCAAATACTTTAGAATGCTTATCGATTATCCCTTAGATATATAAAGGAATAGATGGCTTAGATGTTTGAACATCTAGTGAGCATAGTTGTACAATTACACCCTGATAACCCTTTTTCAATAATTTTGTCATGCCATAAGAGCTTAAAACCTTACTGGGTTTCCCTGTGATACCCCTTAACTCAAATTCCTTTCCTTCCATTGAAAATTTCATGAAACGTTCTTGAAAATTAAAATCCATTGTTCCCAATGATTGTAACCATTGGACCCCTAGTACAACATCAACACCACCCATGGGTATAGAAATCATTGAAATATTCATTACATATTCCCCAATAGTAAGATTGATCTTATGGAATTTTCCTGAGCAATTGATAGTTCCTCCATTTTCAATCATTACTTGAAACTATGGCATTGGATATATAAAGCAATTGAGATCTTTGGCTAATTTACAGTGAATGAAATTATGAGTACTACTAGAATCAATTAGCACTATTACCTTTTTCTTTTTGATATATCCTTCGATATTGAGGGTTTGAGGAGTGATAATTCCAGTCAATTCATGACATGATATGGTGGGATTCATCTCTTCAGAAGAAATATCTTCTACATATTCATCTTGAGATGGTTCTTTTTCTTGTTATTGTTCTTGTTCTTGTTCCTCTTCAAAATCTATGCAAAATGATTTCTTTTCACCACATGTATGTCCCTTACTGTACGTGTTGTCACAATTAAAGCATAAAACTTTTGATTTTATTTCATCCAATTGTTGAGGTGTCAACCTTGTAGGTTGAGATGGTTTAGAAGAAGGAACATTATTCTCTCGATAGATGTCAGGGGTGTTCCTTCTAGTAGCCATAGCCATATTTTTACTTTCAACATTTCTCACCACCCTGAATGCATTCTCCAATGATTTGGGTTCCCAAAGAAAACCTCATGTTGAATGTTATCCTTTAAAGTTCCTATGAAGATATCAATCAGGTTCTCATCTGGAATATCTGTTACCTTTATATTCAATCTTTGGAAGTTCTCAATGTGCTCCACAACTAAACCCTTTTTCTTGAGATTTATCAATTAGCTGAAGAAGGTATTTCTCCTTGTATCCTCATAGTGTGCTATCATTTCTTCAGCAAAAATTGTCCAAGTGACAAGTGATTTTCAAGAAAAAAGCCATCGATACCACAAAAATTGATTAGGTTCTAAATATAAGGACACAATTCGTACCTTTTGTGTGTGTGGCACACCATGTAGATCAAAGAACTTCTCCATCTGGAGTATCGATGTGATTGGATCCTTTCCATCAAAATTTCTCATATCGATCTTAGGAAAGTGGTTGGTATTCAACCCAAAGCTGGAGTTTCTCCAGTCTAGATTCATCTTCCTTGTATCCTCATCATTAATTTCATGGGATACATTGTCACTTTCAAGTGGCATATATATTAGAAACTTTTTCAACCCTTCCATGATCTCCCCTCTTAATCCATCCATCTTAGTATCCACCATCACTTCCAGCTTAGCTTCAGTTGAATCCATCATCCTTTGTAGTTCATCTTTTGTTATTTCCTTCTTTTGTAAATCATATATGTCCTTACGCATTCCTTCACCTTCATCAAGAGTCCAAGTAGGATTGTCTGAGGGATTATTTTGTGTATAAGTTCCCTTTTTTGGTGGCATGTTTTCCAAGTATCATTACAAGGTAGGAATTTTTAATTGGCTTAGGTAGAGGTCCTCACAGATAAGGGAGTGTCAGGTGTTATATCTCTCTGATATACTTGTGGGGTCCAACAAGAGTACTCGACCCAATATCATAGGGAACTAACTAAGGAGGCTTGACCATGCCCTTAGCCATATTATCTGACTACCTAGCTACTAAAGAGTGATATCCCAGAGTGTTGTTCTCAGTGTACTATAGAAAAAAGATGGCCAAATGGTTTACTCGATTGGTCTCAAGATTCTAGGGGGTCTCTCAATATATTCCAGGTAAATGGGATCTCAAATCCATAGTAGTTTTGTATAATGTGCAATCGTTCAAAAGGGTCCTTCTTATATACTCTAAGTACGTGGAAGAACCACATTGTCCCTGGGTTGTAGCACTGACAAGTAACAACAACTCCTACGTTTAGAGACGTCGGAATATGTTTGTACCTAAAAATACCTAAGATTCTCCCAAATTTATGTGATACTCCTTTTATCCCTCTTTATTACACTTTTTGAATCATCCCAATTGGATCTTCTATTCAAAAGATATGCAAATTTCCAACAAAAAAAATGCACCTTTTAAAACCCTAATTTGGAGATTGTTTTGCTAGCCGACCTTTCTTCTGCTATAGCTATGAAATTTCATCCCTTAGGAGTCTAACATTTTTTCTTGAGGTATACTGATTTTTCTTCTTTCCAACCCCACAGGTTATACCAATATTGTATTCTCCAAGATAATTTTATGATAACTTTCCCAAGATGTGTTGATTTGTTTCCCTTTCAGGAGAGAAAACTTGTACGACCTGCCTCATTTCACTGTCTTCCCTTCAGAAATTGAATTATTCACCAGTAAAACTTTGTTTTGTACACTAAACAATGCAATAGGTCTCACTCAATTTGGATTTCTGTAGCTTCAGATATGACTGTTTTCCCAAGAACACTTGTTTTAGACTGAAATTTGGACTAGCCAAAAACCCTAATTTCCTCAGAGAATAACTTTCATATTATAGTGAATCAAGAGATGAAATTTGTACACATGATATTCAATATTCCTGATTCATACTATAAAAATTTCATAACCTGAAGCCAATCCAAAACAAATTGGGAGAAAAAATTCCAAGAAGACTTGTTTCAGACTAGTTTCAGGACTAGTCAAAAACCCTAACTTAAACAAAATGTATCTCCAAAAATATAATGAAACAAGATCTGAAATTTGTATCCAAGTTATATATAGATGTCTACTCTACACCATATAAATTCCATATCCCAAAACCTTCCAGAAACAAAGTTGTAGTGAAAATTCCAAGAAGACTTGTTTTGAAGAAGTCAGTCCCGAGGATTGTCTAGCTCTGATACCAAATGTTAAGAACCAAATATCAAAATAGCATAAAAACCTCAGAGTAAGTGATCCATGCCTTGATAAAGAGACAAATTCAGATAACAAGCCTCTTCGATGAGGAAACCTCCTTATACATCACATGAATTCACAAATACAAGATGATTCCAAATGAAAAGGTCTCCTTGGTATATATAGGAGACTAGGAGGTACAATTACAACTAATGGACCTAAGCCGACATAAATAAAATAAAAATACTAATGTAATATTCCCCAATTAAGTGGTAATTTTCCACAATTTAGGGCTTAACAGAGGGTGGGTCCACAAAAAAAGGATTATGAATGAGAGATACCACTACAATTAGTGCGAAGAGAGGAATCTAGTGAGATAGATCCCGATAAGGGTATCAGATAGGTCGGGTGGGTCCAAAAAAAAGGATTATTAAAGAGGGTTACCACTACAATCAATGCAAAGAGAATAATCTATTGAGATAGGTACCAAATAAGGGTGATGGATGAATGATACTACACTGACAGGATGCCCAAATTCTGAATATTAAAGACTTTGTAGGATTTTGTAGCTTAGATGCAGGAAGCAGGGTTGCTCACGACTAGATGTGCAAAATTTCAAAATTGTTTCTATTATGGCAGCAAGGGGTAGGTTTTTTAAGGTTGCTAAGGACAAGGGAGTGCCCTATGCTATAAATTTCTTATATACTTACTAGGTCCAATAGTAGTACTTGGCCCAATATATCAAGGTTCTAACTAAGGAGGATTGATTGTACCCTTAGTCGTACTACCTGATTACATAGGTCCACAAGAGTACTCTTCTTGAGTGCTATTCTCGGTGCCACTATAGCAATGAGGTGGTCGAATGGATGATCCACAACTAGTTTTGGGATACCTATAAGACTTCTGATATACCTGAGGGTATGTGGAAGTGAAATTTTGTGTACAAGTGTTGCCTGATGTGGTACTACTTGAACGAGTACCAATCAAGGTTACGGGGGTTTCCAACAAGGTGAAACCATGTGTAGTTCCTATGTTATTCTTCTCCAACCGCAATTTTACCTCCTTAACAAAAAATCACTATGGTTCTTTATAGACACCAAAACACATCTCTAGCGTGAAAACAAATTTCTAAAATTTTATTGAGGAAAGTGCTCTGATACCACTTGTAAGGTACCAAATAAAAATATTTGGAGCAAGAGAGGTGGTGCACTTTGTACCACTAGATAGTAATGAATTTGGAGTTTTAATCCAAAAATTCTTCATACATTGTGATAAATGTTTCTTATTAGAGGGTTCTCTCTGTAGATGGCCTACACACCACTTGATTAACCTTAGTGTTTCCCCTTTATATGTGATATTAAAAAAATGCAAAGGAAACTAGCGTAATCTTTTGGGAAGTATTTGAAGCATGTCATCTACAATTGATGTATCTTCCTATGGATAATGTAGATTGTGCCAATATAAAAATCGTGACAAACATGCCATACAATCATCTAAAATTCCAAATTATGAGTGCATCTTCTAAAAGGAAGTCGAGTACAAAATCTATAAAATATTTGATGAAAGTGCATTTTTTGAAGAAATGGGCACTGCGTTTTATTGTAATAATTCATGTATTTTAAAATTCCATTTCAATAAATGGTTGAGGATAACAAGAATTTGTGTCACAAATGAAAATTCAAGAAGAAATTTTGTATTAAATTCTCTAGTATCAAATGCCCCTATTTCTAGACAAGAAGAAATAAATAAGAGAACTCTACTTACATTGAAGTTTGGCATAGTAGATGTCAGTCAAAATGCATGGTATCAATCTTATCGAATAAAAATAAGTATTTTCTACCACTATACGGATATGTTTAAAAATGGTGATTTGAAGGCAATGAATGGTAATATTGGATTACAAAAATTTAGTTTGAATATTATTGCAATAGTATCCAGTATTAATAAATTGCAGAGAAAAAATCAGATAAGGATACACATCTAACACATTCAATATCTCCAGATGGAACAAGGACACCTCTCAAATTATTTCCTTCAAATATGTTTGAGGGTTTACTTCATAAAGAGGATAACGAGGACATCCAACATATTGGTCTTCCTCCAATGTCGTAATCCAGTTTCAACAAAGTAATAAGAAATGAGTTTCCAAATGTTGTGATCATGAAGAAAAACTTATTTGCAATGTGTAATGATTGTATTCCAATCATGAATAAGCTTAGGGACATCACTGATCTAACCAAACTAGAATAGTTGCAACTAGTTAAAAAAAACCATAATAACTATGTTGCAAGTTGTCTCCATATGTATTATGCATACAATTTATCTTTAGAGAAGAATTTGAGCACTGTGCATGACAATATGGATAAGTCAAATACTTCTATACCAAGGCTAGTTAGGAAGGAAAATTGTATTAGGAATGTCATGAATCTCCCCATTTATTCATCCAGTATGCTTACACATGGACACACGACTTGGGGCACTGGCCACTTCAGTATTTCCTTTTTGGATATCGGTTCAAACTTCACTATGAATTCATTAGCTAAATGTATAAAAATTCTTGAAGAACCAATGTGGATCAATGTGGGGATTTTTTTTACAAGAGGGGAACATCAAACTACCCATTGCATGAAGCTTTATTGCAATCACTTGAGATAAGTGTTGATAATACAAAATTTTGTAGGTCAAATATAAATTTTTCACCAGTATTATTGTTGAAACTGGATAATTGAGTGGGTGATAAAAAAAATTGTTGTGTTTGTATTTTTATCTCTTTTGACATCAAGGAGGGTGTTTGACATTATTGAATTTGGTTTTTTCCCCATGGGACACACACATGAAAATACAGATGGAATTTATGGAAGGTTATTAACTAAATTAAGGAAAAAGACATATTTTCACTGCCAAATATGAAGGATACATATAGGACATGTGAGGACCACAATTCTTATTTCCCATATTTAATTGATGGTTTTTTTTTTTTTTTTTAACTTCAATATCTTTGTGGAACCACACCTTTTGGATGGTAGCTTTAGGATAACTACTATTAAAGGATGTTGGTTCTTCAAATTCAATCTCATTGATGGTAGGTCATTTATGCAATATAAAGCTTCAATTCAGGATGAAAATAGTCACCTCCTATTAATATATGATGTTCTTTACTTGAAAATAGTCCAAACTTAACTATGGGACAATCTCAATTGTTTAGTATATAGGTAAGGAGACTTTATAATATGGATGAAATAAAAAATGGATTAGAAATATATATTTCATTCTCGAAGAAAGGGATTGATAATGGAGGGAACAATATTGACATCCCAAGATAATTTATTAGGAGACTATATATAAAGCTTTGGACACTCTCTTTTTGAGCACTCAACTCTCAAAAACTCATTTTTGGTCATCCACGATGCAAGAAATAAGAAACAATGCTCCTATAAATGTTGCATGGGAATTTATGGAAGTATGCTTGATGGAAATGGCTCCATGATTGAGGATTTCTATGTTGGATCTCTATGTAACAAGCCTAGACATCCTTGTGCTCCAAAGGATGATGTTGTAGAGGGAAAAATGGTCATGGACAATCACCATATTAGGATTGTGTGATATGGTTGGGTAGGGAAAAGAGAAGAGTTTATTAATATCCATATGCTACTATTAAGTATTACAAGGTAGAGGTTCAATGGTAGAATCCAACTGAAACATAAAAGGTAAACATAGACTTGTATAAAATGTGTTTAAATAAACAACGAGTTGTTGGCTCGAAAGAAAATATGCTCATTGATGTTAATACCATCATATGGGTATGGTCACCAAGGGAAGGATGGATAGGAGAGAAAATAAAAAATAAATGGGAAGGGAATTGCAAAAATTAAGGCACAACAAGAAGAGATGGAACACAATGTTGACAGTGGAAGTGATGTTGATGAATGAGACTTTATTCGAGTGATGTTACCTTAATATTTATGAAAAATACAACTATGGAATGCTGGTATCACTTGTTTTTATTTATTGTGTCTCTCGAATTGTGATATATTTAATAATGGGTATATAGTGATGTTATACATGCACACACAAAAATAATAATTTGACAATTGTACATTAATCTTGGATTTAGATATTATATACACATTAAGAAAAAAATTCAAAATATTGAAATCTAGATGCACATTCTGGTAAGTAGATATTGACACTTCTAATCGAAATTCTCAATTTCGAAATCAAAATTGACACTTTTGTATTTTAAAATTCACATTTTTTGAATAAAAAGCTTCACTTTTGAAATAGAAAATCACACTTTTGGAATCAAAATTCACATTTTTTAAACTCAAAATTCACATTTTTAAAATAAAAAATTACACTTTTGAAAATCAGTAATCACACTTTCAAAATCCAATTTTTCACTTTTAAAAAAAAATGATATTTACACCTTCAAAATTTAAATTCACATCTTCTTAATAAAAAATTTGCTTTATTATTTCAAATTTAATAAAATTAACATTAATATCATTAGTTTTTAATTTTTTTTTTTAATTTTAAAATACCTTTATTTATTATTAGAAAGGTTTTCAAAAATTTATCGTAACCATTTTTCAATTTTCAACTTTTTAAACTAACAATTGTGGTCCATTATCATGAATTTTCGTGAAGAGAAAATGTATTTAATATTCTTATTAATATGAAATTAACCTAAAATTATAAACAAATATATAAATAATATTGTGGTCCATTATCATGAATTTTCGTGAAGAGAATATATATTTAATATTTTTATTAATATAAAATTAACCCTAAAATTATAAACAAATATATAAATAATATAATAAAAAGATCAATTCATTATGGAGATTCACTATCTTTATTAATAAAGACACATTTATCTATAATTACGCCGATAGGTGTATACTATTGGCAGTGGGCGGAATTAATGATCTTTTAATCTTATTTAACTTTAAACCCTAATATGATGGATAAGCATTCAAGATGCGGGCATATTTTTAGTCGTCCTCCAAAATCAATGAACCAGATTTATTGCTCATAACTTCCTTGCATTTATAAAGACATCCGTTAACGTGTTTACCTTTTTACATTTACCTAAACATACTTAAAAAATTACTGTGCACATATATAATTGACATGTTCAATAATTAATATGTATGAATGCCACGACCTCCACCCATTACACAGAGCAGCATGCATCCACGCACCGGGAAGGGCGTTTAATAGACAGCCGCATGCACGCGCGACTTGAACCGCCACACATTCTCTGAGCGACCCATACGCATTCTCTGAGCCACGCATTCTCCACGTTTGGCCTGTGTTGTGAACAGTGGCCACGGTTAGCTTGAGTTTCGTGTTATAATTGTGTGTTTCAATTAACCATTTTGTGTGTGTTTCAATTAACGGTGGAATTGAATGTGAATCGTGATTGTGCAGGTTGCTAATCCTGATTGTGTAGGTCAGGATTATCTTAGTGTTTCATCTTTCTACTGGTGGGTGTTTCACCTTTCTGCGTGTGATACAAGTCAGAAGAACCTTTAACAATGCGTTGATTTGATTGCAGGCACCTGTTCGTCCCATTTACTTCACAGGAAAACATATGAATCGGATTTAGGAACAGGATGATGAGAAGATTTCACTCAGGATTGGTATATCCCTACCCTGCCTTGCTTACATCCTTTAAGACGAATCGTTGATCTGCAATATTAATTATTTAAGCAGATTCAATTCTATTTTATTGGTGTTAAGATTGCCTTGTTGTTGGTTTTGATGGTTTCGTATCACAATGATGATAATGTGCAGATGTTGGTGACGTTGGTGACAGATCAGCCAGAGAAGCGAACGATGGAATCAATCCAGTGCTGGTGTCAATGGGAGTTGATGCCAACAAATTGGCTGTGTCTTGTTACTACAACGAAGGCTCAGCCGCCATTAATATGTTGTCATTGCCAAACAACACCCTGTATCCCAACGCGATGAATCCAGAGAGCGGCAACGATATGGACTTGAACAGAAAGTGGGTTGTTGTCGGGGAGTTGGAGAACGTGATTCTTTGGTCAAGGGTACTCAGCGATGTAGAAGAACTGGGCGGTACCAAGAAAAAGCTCAAACTGTCCAAGAAGCAATGTTATCTTTTGGAAGAAAGTTTCAGCAAGAACAACGCCCCCGAACCTGTAAGTCTCTTCATGTTATTTAATTATTAGTTAGTCCTCTCTCGTTCGTGATTCATCTCTTTCTGATTAAGGTGGCTGTAATTTGTTCTT
>ML822348.1:20260-34600 GCA_009831015.1 Picea engelmannii
ATTGGTGTATTTAATGTATTAATGCATTGATACATTAATGTATTTAATAGATTAATGTATTTAATGTATTAATGCATTAATATATTAATGTATTTAATGCTTTAATGTATTAATACATTAATGTATTAATGTATTTATGTATTTATGTATTAATACATTATTAATATATTAAATATATTAATACATTAATGTATTAAATATATTAAATATATTAATACATTAATGTATTAAATATATTAATACATTAATGTATTAAATGCATTAATACATTAAATGCATTAATGTATTAAATGCATTAATACATTAAATACATTAATGTATTAATGCATTAATACATTAAATACATTAATATATTAAATACATTAATAATGTATTAATGGATTTAATATATTAAGAATATATTAAATACATTAATGTATTAATGAATTTAATATATTTAATTTATTTAATACATCAATGTATTATTAAATACATTAAGATTAATGTATTAATTAATTACTGTATCAATACTTTTATAATGTATTTAATGTATTATTAATGTATTAATTAATTAATGTATTAATTAATGAATACATTAATATAACACATTTATGTATTATATTAATAAGTTATTATTATATATTATATTAATGTAATAATTAAATAATACATTAATCATATATTAATGGTAGTTTCCAAAGTATGTCGGCCGTCAACTAGCAACAACCACTTCATAAAAGTGGTTGATATACGTCGATCGGCGTCATTTTCTACCTTTTAAAATTAATGACGCTGATCGACGTATATCAACCACTTTTATAAAGTGGTTGTTGCTAGTTTATAGTATAGTCATATTTCTCTTTTATTATATAGATCTTACTCTTATTATTATTATTATATCTTTCATATTAATTTTATATATTGGAAGGTTTTGTTATTACTTATAATTATTATAATAATTAAGAATAATAAAAATCATCTCATACTTGAATATTTATTACATTATTGTATTTGTATTATCATAATAACCATTACCATTTATATATATAAATGTATTGATCATTTTATTTTATTTTAATATAGTAATATTATTTTTTGGGATGAAGAGAAACATACATATCACACACTGTAAATTATAGATAAAGGGGAAAAAATGAGGGGAATTAAAAGAGAGAAAGAAAAATTAATGATGATTTATCTAGAAATTACTTGGAAGATAATGTGGGGATCCATTTTTTATCAATGTTCCAAACATCATCTCTATTAAGGTTATTGGGTCTTTTTTCAAGCTCAATAGCTTCCCTAAATTTCTTATTGAAATGATGGTCAATCCTTTTGTGGGTAATATGAGTTTCTTTGTTAATGATTCTCCATTTTTTGTCAATATGATCAAGGACATTAAACTTGACACACATGGCATGCTTGTGAGTTTTGTTGTAGTTTATCTCTTCACGAAGATTAATGTCGAAGGAGCAATGGAGGTTATCAATAAGATTACAAAAAAACAAACTACCAAGTTAGTTGAGATATTTCTTAAATCCACATTTGTTAGTTTCCAGGATTAAATATATGAGAAAACATGTGGGGTGGCTATGCAATCCTCCCTCACCCTAGTTGTTGCTAATTTTTTCATCGTGGATATTGAAAGAAAATATCTTCCTTCTTCACCTCTAAAACCAAAATTGTGGATCACATTTTTTTGATGATACCTTTTTCATTTGGCCCCATGGGCGTCAAAACTTGAAATTTTTTGTTGACCACCTTAATAATCATTTTGAACACATAAAATTCACCATGGAGATTGAAGTTTATGGGAGAATTCCTTTCTTAGATGTTTGTGTCACTAAGAAACCTGATGGAACTTTGAGGCACCAAGTTTATAGACAAAACACCCACACTGAAAAATACCTTCATGCAAAGTCTCATCACCATCCTTCTTAAAAACTCGGGGTTATCAACATTCTAGCAACCAGAGACCTTGGAATTTCAAATAAACATCATCTAAAATAAGACAAAAGCCATCTCCTTTAGGTCCTTAAGAATAAAGGTTATAAGCAACATGAAGGTGTCAGGGCCTTTAAGAATGTTAGTAGATGACTAGGAGATAAGAGTATGTTGATGAGGTTTCAAAAGTCTTCTTTCCTTACATTCAAGGTACCATTGGCAAGATTTATAGGGTCCTAAGTGTTAGAATACGCAAAATGAAAACAAGCGTGAATTATATTATTCATTGATATGATACACATATAAATACATTTCAAATGACATTTGGATTCATCTTCAAAGAGGTCTCTTGGACTCTCGATGACCATTACCATCACTTGATGTTTTTTATTCCTTCACAAGTGACTGATACCATAACCCTAATGGATTAGGTTTCCAACACCCCCCTCCTTAATTCGAAGGGGTGTATGTGAGTCCAAGAAGAGAGATAAATTCTAGAACTGGACATTTGAAATCTAGAAGTGGAGAGCTGCCAACGACTGAATTTGCTCTCTGAATCTGGTGGTTTTGGGATGACCAAAAACCAAAAGGCTAGTAGAAGCTGATGTCTTATTCTAAATGGTGATGGTGGTTTAAGGTAGACCAGAAGCCCTGGAACTTGTCTCTAATGCTCAATGGTTCCTGAAACATTTCCTAAGTTGGCTAGAATTTGGAAGTTGATGTATTTTGCTAATTAGAAGTGCTATTGAATGTTGGTCTAAAGATGATCATAAATTGTTCTCTAGCATAAGTTTAAATTCTTATACTAAATGGAGGTTTAAGGAAAAACACAAACTTTTTTCTAGTAGAAGATGTAAGTATTCTACTAAGTGGCAATTTAAGGAAAACCACAAACCAATCTGGTGGTAAATCACGCTTTCTTGTTACTGGTCGATTGATAGGACTTTGAAACTTGAATCTTGAATGTTAATCGTTGATGTTAGTTATAATACACAAAATGAAAATAAGTGTGAGTTATATTATTCATTGATATGATACACATAAAAACACATTTTGAATGACCTTTGGATTCATCTTCCAAGAGGTCTCTTGGACTCCCAATGACCATTACTATCACTTGACATTATTTATTCCTTCACAAGTGATTGATACTATAACCCTAATAGATTAGGTTTCCAACATAACCTAATCCACTAGGGTTATGGTATCAGTCACTTTTGAAGGAATATGAAAATTCGAGTCAAAGGAACAACCATTAGAAATCCAAGAGACCTCTTGGAAGGCAAATCCAAAGGTCATATGAAATGCATGTATATGTGTATCATATCAATGAATAATATAACTCACACTTATCTTCATTTTGTGTATTATAATAGTGGTATCAGAGCCTATAGTTATTATGCCAATTGAGCTATGGTAGTTTTCCATACCTGAGTCATCCAAAGGACTTTTCATTCTAGTGTGCAGAAACAACCCTTTTCCCTCTAATCTAGCAATCATGATTATGTTCTTCCTTCTATCTACTATGGTTTCTGCATTTCCCACCATTGCTAAAATCGATGCCCTATGCCTACCTTTCTACAAGTTAGTTTGTCCTACGTACACATTGCATATCTATCTGTTACCTGGGAGACATGGTCTCTGAGTGAACATTTCATATCTTGGTCCCATCGATTCCTTTTTCATTCCACACTTTATGTTGTGCGAAAAAAAAAACCCTAACGGTGAGAATTATGAGTTAATTTGGTCGTTGAGGTGAGTCGTGAGTAGGAGTGGTAAGGAATCCATTGATATGACTCTTTCCTCGATATGGCTCCTACATAATAAATGAGATACGATGTAATTATTTTGATGCTCAGACCAGTGGCCTCATGGAACTAGGTTCTATTGTGGGAAAATGTTTGGCAAACCCAATGCATAGTGAGAATCGATGAACATATTCATTAATATTTCTATGTTCGAATCCAAGACTAATTAAAACTCCTCCACATTCCTCCAATTCCCATTCACGGTTACAAGAAACTCATTTTGATAGCTACACGTGCTTAACAAATGACTAGTGGGAGACTGTCTGCAAAATAAACTACCCCTTTATTCACTTCTTGGTGGCACTAGGAGAATCGGTCAGCAGGGGAAGGAGACTCTCATGCATGGGATTTGGAAGGAAGACGAAGAGGAGAATCATATGATCAATCTAGGGTTGCAGGTTTGCATCATTTCTAGAATTGATTAACGTTTTATTTTCCTAATATTTTTGAGTGTTCATCTTAGCCTCTTCTTTATTGGAATTATGGTGTTTATGTTGAAAATCCTTGTAAAGAATCCACATAGAATTTAAATTACCAAGAACAGAGGAGTGGCATCTAGAATAAGTAACTCTTTCACATCACCACGAAGTATGCCACCCTAAATGGAAGCACCCATGGCCACGACCGCATCAAGGTTCACACATTTGCTTGGTTTATTATATCCTACAAGAAGCACTTCATCCATAGTGTGAAATCAAATGCTACCAGTTTAATTTCTTGTCCCATCCATGGTTTGATATCCCATTTCATATTCTCTAGTTGCATAGACAATGATAAATCAAGCAGTAGTTCCCATTCCATTTCATGGCCCTCTTTCTTGCACCAAGTAGCTATGACCTAGTGATGTTGTTCACTAAATTTATTGTGTACTTCTGGTTACACATATTTTTATTGGGTCATCTTCTCTCATTATCTGATTTTTTTCCATGGGTAATATTAACACTTTTTCAACTTCTCATTTCTACGAAGTAATTTCAAGCCTTGGTCACCCGGAAAGCAAGGTTTGTTTTGAATATGTGTATGCAGAATTAGGTAGTGCTCTTGATATATTCTGAGTTTTACAAGAAGAAATATGAGAATGTAATATGTATACATGTATTTATTTTTATTCAAAAACGAGAAAATGATTTTCCATCTTAGGAATGATAATTGCAGGGATCCAATAAGTCCATGAACTGACAAACCTTTCAATACAAGCATTGTATTAATTATTGAAAAAAAACTTGGGATTGATGGTAGACCCTAAATAAAGTGGCCATTGAGGGTGGTTGATGATAGAAAAAAAAAAAACTACATAACGATTCACCATGGTGTTGACACTGGCAACTTCTAAAAGTGAATTTGGTATACATCCATTCATTCTTCTTTGATCATTATTGTGTTTTTTCAATCATATTTTATAAACGAGTGAAGTTTAGATAGAATATGACTAACCCAAATTTTAGGGGGTATATGGTTTAAATTCGGATGCAAAATTGATAAAGCTATAAAGCTAATAGATTCCCCATGTGGATCAAGGAGATGCCTGCCTCCTCATTAATTAATTGGGCTAACCGGTTGCCCATATGGGTCAAAGAGAGTCCCACCTCTTCATTATTGTATTGGGTTTTATTTTCCACTACTTAGTTAGTTGGGTAGTTAGATCTATTATTATAATAATAGAGACTCATTTAATGAGCTCTTTCCATTATTGTATTGGGTTTTATTTTCCACTAATTAGTTAGCTGGGTAGTTAGATCTATTATACTAATAATAGAGACTCATTTAATGAGCTCTTTTTTACTTTGTCTAGTGGACCATTTTGTAATGCTATATAAAGGCCTAACAAGCCTTCTCATAATATCAAGTTACTCATTTTGGCTTCTCTCATATTTTCTTTTGTTCATTGTGAGATTAATTAGCTCTGATTGATTTACAAGTAATTAATTTTAGAGGTGAGGCTTCTCTTTGAGCCTCACCTCCCAAGTACTTCATTTACATGTTTTTTTTTTCCATGCTTCTTTTCATGCAAGATCGACACGTCTAATCTCAACCTATCTCGACATTCAAGCCATCCATATCTCATCCCCCAAGATCTGGATCAACAACACCTTTCATTTTTTTTTGTTGGAAAATTAGTTGCCATTTATTTCAACCTTAGAAGAATCCCTAAATGAAAGCCTAGAAGCCCCTAAAAGTGATGATGATGTGTCTACTTGAAGAAGCCATGAAGAGCCTTGAAGGAGCCTTGACATAAGCGTATATAACTCCAAAGTGGCCCCCTTATGGTGTAGATTTTAAGCATGGCCCTCATGGGATGTGTAATGTACCCATCGCCCAAATAAGCAACATTATGCACAGAAACTCATTAAAATATTAAGATTTATTGCTAATCAAAATCTTGTATCTTACTAGCTACAGATCACACACGGATCTAACCATTTGATTGATACCATAGTTCTAAATGGATATATCATCATATATTAAACATGAATACAATTGTTCAAGCAAACAACAAACACACAACATTCAAATAAACCATTTACACATCGGAATTAACATAAAAACATAACATAAACACTTATCTGTTGATGATTAACCAACTGGCTTCAAACGAAGGATGAACCTCCCAACCATAGGCATTGATGATCATTTTCTCTCATCAACAAGCCACCCCCGAGCTGAGTCTATGAGTCCACAAGGAGATTTTATCCACTAGCTATCCACTCTCCACACAGAGCAGCCCCAAACCCAGGTTCTAGTCTCACAACAGTTCCAAACCTCCATCTCTCTCTTTTCCCCACAACTTGCACTACCCAAGGAATGTACCCCCTTCACTTCTCACAGTCCCTCGAGCTGTACCATTCATTTATCGAGGTCCCTAGTGCACTTGGTTGGCCAGGAATCACTTAGCTGGGAACTCTAGGAACTCTCAGTTGTTTCATATTTTCTCAAGGCAACCTTCACAAGGATTTGAGATATTTCCTCAACAGGAAATCACACCACAAGATTACAACCCAATTTAATGGCACACATGCCTCTATATTGGCATAAAAACACAACCAAACAATGGTTTCCTTCGAGTATACCATGGTTGGTCCTCTTCCTAGCCCTCTTCTCTCTCTTTTCTACCCAAAATATGTCTGTAAAAACTCTCCCTAATCTGCCTATGAATTCCCTCTTCTTCCTTGCTTGCTTGACTCACACTCTTCTAAAGAATGATTTTACTTCATCCCATTCTCTCCAATAACTATGGGATGTTACCACTCACACCCACCCTCTTACATGAGTTTAATGATTGGCCTCTCATACACTCAATCAACAAATAGAAGGTTATACACAAAGATAATAATTTCAGGAATGTGGGTTGGATTAATACTTGTGAATAATTCCCCCTTGGACCCCTCTCTCTTTTGTAATCATAGCCCCCCATCGTTCTTCACCTCTTTCATATCACATCCAACGATTATTAATTTTATTAATTATTTCAATGTTCATAATATGTGAATCAACCCCCGACCACATTAAATCAATATGGGCTCTTCGCCCCAATGCATCGACTCACCAGCCTCATTCAAATTTATACAATTACATTATAATTCATGGGGATTATAACTAGGGATGTAACATCCCCTCCCCCTTATGTTTTCATTGTCCTCACTGCACAACACCCTACAGGTGTAATCTCATTTTACAATTATGGCTCCCCAACCAATAATCAACATATAGGCTCTCTGGTCCAAAATCACATAAGAATTTCAGCCTAAATAAATTACATAGGAACTCTGGCCCCTAATACCATAGATACATAGGAACCTTTGGCCCCTAAAATCAAAAATATGGAGGCACCCTGACCTGAAACATATACATAATCCACTGGCATTCTCCTGCCACTATCTTGATTTCCACCAGCTCTCTTCCCATTGCCCTACCAAACCCAAGGAATGGTGTCCAATTCATTTATCAAGGTTGACCCAATTAATGTGCCCCCTTAAATGTCCTCAGTCCCCTGGGTTGCACCATTCGTTTATCAAGGTCTCTCTAGCATAGGTAATTAGGAATCTCATTGTTGGGGACTCAAGGACTCACTGCTAGGAAGAATATCAGTAAAAATAACCATCAACAACCTTGTTGTTGAAGTGAAAATCACATATGAGTTCACTCTTCGGGCCTAACAACCTGGTTCTTCGATAGTGAAACTCACATAGGAGTTCACTCTTCATGCCTGACAACCTAGTTCTTCGACAATACAACTCACACATGAGTTCACTCTTCAGACCTGAAAACCTAGTTCATCGATAGTGAAAATCACACAGGAGTTCACTCTTCAAGCCTAACAACCTGGTTCTTTGACATTGAAACTCACACATGAGTTCACTCTTTAGGCTTGACAACCCGGTTCTTCGATAGTGCAACTCACCCTCTAGGTTTAGGCATCCCTTTCACTGTTATACAGTTCCTCGAGTGATCCATCATTTACCAAGGTTTTCTCACATGAAGAAATTCCAACTTGTTGTTAGACTTCCACTAACAATATATAACATGTGGAAATAATCCCATATGCATTACATGCATACAATTAGTATGAGGAATCATCATATAATTATAAAATTTCAAATTTGTTTTACACAGGAAAACAAAATTTCCCAAACATGAGTCTTTTTTCTCATAATTGTTTGACTCTTGCAACAACAAGCATTGATCTTCCTTATGTAGTACACCACTTCCATATCCGAGACCATTCTTCCTACAATTTTTTCAATTCCATGCAACCAAACAAATTATTAGTATACCGTAACAATTTTCAATTATTAATTTCTCAAATCTGGTTATACAGGAAAATAAAAATTCCCACGCATGAGATTTATGCTCATTATGTTCGATTCTTGTAGCTATAGATACCAGTCTTTCTTATGGGAATACATCATTACCATATCCAAGACCATTATGCCTGCAATTTTTCTCAACTTTCTTGCAGCCAAACAAGATTATTAGCACTCATGCATATTTTTAGCAATTCATGAAATGATATCAGAATTGTATCTACCCAACAATTAAATCATTTCCAACTGTTATTCACATTAAAATGGAATTCTACCATTCATCATATTATCTAGAATGACACTATCATTCATTTTACATGCATTATCAACACATCAAGCTTTTCATAATGCAATCAAACTTTACCAATAAATAAAACCAATGTGCCAATAATCATGGCCACATATACACAATGCATCATTGCATTGATTCTGGAATACTACATGTTCATGTCATGTATTCCACCATGTGAGTTGGAAGGTATGGCCCATGCCTCAATACCCCATCCAATCTCTTCCCCACAACCCATCTGATCCTTTGGATACCTACCTCTTCAACCCATACACAACACTAGGAACATCATCCCTTAGTGTTATTTAGTGTAGGAAAAAATGTTGCATTCCAAACCTCAGTTACATAAGGAATGACCATCAGGGACTTGGATGGAACTATAGACTTTCCATATCCAAAATCATCATGGCTTCACACATGACCATCTCAAATAACGTTCATCGTTATAATAGGAGTAATGTCTTTCAACTTAACTCGATTATGAATTCATAACCAACATAACACAATATGCAATTAAATTTCCCATAAATGCATTCAAGTTGTTAGAACCATGATTTTCATAGCTAAGTTTAGAGGTATGTCAACAATTTGCAAAGTCATTCATGTTAGCACCCATATTGTTTTTATTCCTGGCATCATCTAACATCTCCAAGGGTCAGTTTCGAAAGGAAGCTTATCATTTATTATTTCCATTTCCATTTGCAACTGTGCACTACAAAATTTGCTATGCGTTGCGCATAGCACTTCATCGCGCAAAGGATTATGTCGCGCAGTGGATTTCGTCGTGTAGTGGATTTCATTGCGCAGTGTATTTCATCACGCATGGTATGTTGTCGCGCATAGGATGTCATCGCGCAGTGGATTTCATCGCGCAATGGATTTCGTCATGCATATAATGTTGTCCCGCAAAGGATGTCATCGCGCAGTGGATTTTGTCGCGCAGAGGATGTCATCGCGTAGTGGATTTCGTCGCGCAATGGATTTCGTCGCGCAATGGATTTCGTTGTGCAATGGATGATGTCACATGTAGGATGTTTTCGCACAAAATATGTCATCGCACAATGGATTTTGTCACACAAAGGATTCTGTCACGCAAAGTATGCTTTCGCGCAGAGGATTTTCCTGCACACAGGCTACAGGTCGCGTTGCACAAATGACTGGTTTAGGGGTCAAATTCAAGATCACGTTATGACCGAATGGAGAGGAATTTTGAAATTCCCCAAGAGGGTTTTGTTGAGGACAAACTAAATAATAAAAACCTCTCTCATATTTGAAAAATGTTTCATATTTTGGGATATTCAAAGGAATCTTTGAGCCCTATTTTTCAGTTTTCATGATTTCATGTCAAGGAAATGTTTTTGTGACACGTATTTCGGCCAGTTGGAGAGGAATTTCAAGAAAATGAGAGAGTTGTTTCTTTATAACAATATTAAATACATAAACCTCTCTCATTTTTGAAAAATAGTTTTTTATTAGTGATATATGATGTCATCTTTAACACCTATTTTCCCAGTTTGTTGCGCAATTCGTTGTGTTTTTGTTGTAGGTTACTGTTGTATGGCAGACTTGTTGTGCAGGGGTGATAGAGTGTCCAGAAATGCACATGATGATGTATCACAACCATATGTTCAAATTTTTATCATGATCAATGATTGTAAAGAATATTTCAGTTACGATTACGATTTGACAAAGTCGGGTTTTCTATTTTTAGTAAATTCGTTGAAGTTATTGTTCTCTTTCAAAGAAATTGGATCCATGATTCTTGGAGAGAGTAGTTCGACCCTAGCATACAAGGGTGACATTATTTTTCTATATATGGGGATCATTTTCATGTAAAAGGGTTTGTTTGGCAAAACAGTGTAGACAGTGACTATTGATTGTAGTTTTTTTTACTCGATTGAAACTTAATGAAAATTTCCTGAAGCTTTGATGAAAATATTCTAACGGTGGCAGTTTGATGTATTGTATTCTTTCTTTGTGTATGTGTTTTCCTGTGTTCTTTATATTCATATCTGTAATATCTGTTTGAATCAAAACGTTATTTCAAATCTATAATTCACCATGCAGCGCTCTAGATTCGCGTCATTTAGACAAACCATATTTCTTCTAAGTTAACTTCGAATTCATCCCCAATGGTGCTCCGAGTTGCTTCATTTGTTTTTCTCTCGCCACACACAACAATTTTTAACTGAAGACTGTTGCTCATTTAGCCTTTATCCTCTCGATTTCAGTCACTGATTCATTTGTTTCTCTCATTTTCAGAATTTGACTCCATTGCCCAATGGTACTTTCTCTCTTGCTTGTCCTACCATCCCTTTAAAAAAAAAAAAAACTTGTCCTATTGCAGAATCTGACCTCTATGCATTTGTTGATGAAATAATTGAGTTATTACCAGTAATTAGACATATGAGAGATCCCTCTCTAGTTGTATAGGTCATAATACAATCTAAAGTTGGTTGAAATAGTTACCTTGGGGTTTTTTTTGATACAGCCCAAAGAAATTACCGAGTGCTAACATGTTGGTGCCGTTGTCAGGGACGTAATTGAATAAATTTTCCCTAGGAAGAATG
Organism: Picea engelmannii; assembly: GCA_009831015.1. Lineage (NCBI taxonomy): Eukaryota > Viridiplantae > Streptophyta > Pinopsida > Pinales > Pinaceae > Picea > Picea engelmannii. The sequence continues at coordinate 31,653 of ML822348.1, forward strand.
ACATTGTTTTAGTTCTAAGGTCTAAGAGTAGCAGAAACTTAGGCACATATTGGTTGTATTTCTGCTCTGGTGACTCCACACATCAGAAAATCAGTTTGAAGGTGATTGCACTGGCAGAAGAATCCAGAGATAAATTTTTCATGGTGACTCCAATCAAGCTTCGAATGTGATTCAAAGACTCCACTAGAGAATGAGACCTATGGATAGAGATATGGAAGAGAAGTATGGAAAAATCAGGTACTCAAGCTTGAGTTTAGTCCAAGAAGTACTTTTCCTTTTTATCAATATCTTCTTGTCTTTTCTTGAGTTTTTCAAAAGAATATTTCTTCACTTACTGCATTCAAATGAATCCCAGAGATCTACCCTTGTATATCCTCCATGGAAAACTATAGGTATACGTCCTTCTTGTATAACCAATATTGACCAAGCTCCTTCCTATGAGCCATATGATGTTCATGATCATTCTTGTGAGCTTTATAATGAAACCAAAGTTGAGCTTGTACCTTCTGTTCTTAATCCTACACCCTCCAAGATTCAAGAAAGATACAATCCTCTTAAATTTCCTTCCATCCTTCATGACTTTCCTCTGAAACATTATAAGTACCTTCCTCGGTTCGATGGAGAGATTGATGGAAAGTCAACTGAAAAACATATTCAGGTCTTTGAGAATTTTATAGAACTTTTTGAGATAGAATATGATGATGTGTCTATGAGGGCCTTTTCTCAGTCCTTACAAGGAAATGCTAAAGCATGGTTCAGACATTTGCATCCTCAGTCGATTAGCTTGTGGGATGAATTGAGGGAAGATTTATGTAGATTTTGGGGTGATAGAAAGTCATAGGATCTACTCTTTTCAGAGTTTTATGCCATGAAAAGAATGAAAGATGAAACCATCTCAAATTTCAGTAGGAGGTTTGCTAGTCTTTGTTATAAACTCCCTAAGGAAATTCAACCCACTGAAGCTATTGCCATGCTCCATTATGTAACAACCTTTCATCCAGACTTGTCTTTCCTTTTGATGGAAAGAAGATCTAAGTCCTTACAACAAATGTTTAATTATGCCCAGGATATTCAACACAATATTCAATCATGTAAACATATTCGAAATGAGGAGTTGGATGTTAAAGAACATGACAGTGAATGTGAACAAAAAATGGTTGATTGGAATCTTGAGAATAGGATAAATAATATCATATGTCCTCTTGAAGCTTTAAATGTTGATGATTTTGCAAAGGATCATATTCCACTTGTTGAAAAAGAAGTTGTTGATTTAGCTTTTGATCCATATCATCGTCAGCACGGGGCTGATTGTTTTATGTATTCATTTGTAGACAATCAAGAAAATGAATTTGCAAATCATCTTGTTGAAGAGCATGTTGATGTCCCAAGATTTGTTTTGTTAGATGACATTGTAGATGTTGTTGATTTGCCTATATATGATGAATATGATGATGATTATGGTGTTGAATTCCTGGAACAACCAGCTACATGTTCTCTATCAGAAAATGTTCATTTTCATCAGTGTGATGAGAGCAATCAACCTACATATCACAGTTACAAAGAAGAAAGTATTGAATAAGCTGAAGGAAATTTTTTACCTTTATGTTTTTCTTCATTTAAATTGTTGAAAGAAAATTCTAAGATCATCATTGAAGAAAAGGAATGTGTGTTGATGCTAAATCACATTGATTCACTGGAACAAATTGACAAGAAATTGCAACAATATTCTCATGTGTTTGATGACCCTGTTACTTGTTATGTAGAAGGTCTTGTCAGTTCAAAATTGTAGCCATTGGTTGAAAATGAATCTGAAAATGAGTATGTTCAACAATCCAAAGAAATTGAAAAATGTGCATATGACAACAGTGAAGAAAATGAAGAAAGTTTTGAAATAGGTGAAAGAACTTTGTCATTATGTTTTGCGTCTTTCAAATTGCTGAAGCAAAATGTTTATAATGTTTCAAATCAGAAATCCTCCAGGCATGATATTGAATATAAAGAAATCAATGGATTTGGAAATGAAAATTGTCTTCCATTATGTTTTTATTCCTTTGAATTGTTGAAAGTAAATCATGAGATAACAGAGGAAGCAGTGAAGTTTAACTGCATTCACAGTGACATTGTTTTACATGAGAAAATTGTTATCAGTGAAGAGGACCAACAACCTTCTCATACTTTTAATGACCCTGTTGTTGATTACATGGAAGGTTATTTCAATTTAGATTTGCAGCCTGTGATCAACTACCAACTTGGAAATACATATGATGGTAAATCAACATCAGTGTTAGATATGGATTGCTTGCCACTAGGGGTTTCATTTCAGCCAACATTGTCTTCTAATTCAGAATATTGTTATTTCCAACAGTGTCAACATATTTTTCACCCTTGTGTGGTAATCAACAGGTTGAATTACATGAAAACATGGATGCAGTGGAAGGGGTGAAACATGATTGTTGTTTTATGTATGTTCTGGAGGATCCATTTGCAGTTTTGTTGGAGGCGGAAAACAGTCCCAATGTTTTTAATTTTTTGAGATTTGAATTTATAGATAAATTTTTGAATGACTTATCAGTAAACAGGATTTGGAGCAAGCATGTGCAAAGAAAGAAAAAAGTGGATAAAGTGCTTGCATGGTTGCATTGGCATTTTGATTTCATTCGATTGGCATTTTTTTCAGTAGTTAGGGTAGGTAGTGTTATAACCCTATAATTTATAGGATCAACTGGTGGCTGGAAATTTTATCATTTTATTGTTTTGATTGTCCAATGATTTTTCATTCTACAAATAATTTGAGAAAAATAAAAGAAAAGAAAAAGAAAAGAAAGAAAAAGAATAAAAGAGGGCATAAAAGAAATTGGATAGAGCCCCATGCAATAACAGTGACTTGGTTCATACAGTTTAAACATGGCCAAGTCCTTTTAAATTGATGTTGATAGGAGTAGTGAATA
>ML822348.1:34700-59605 GCA_009831015.1 Picea engelmannii
GGGTTTCCCAGGATAAATGATGTGTCTATTGTGGATGTGTATTTCTCAGTGATCTTGTTCTTATTATGCTCTTATCTTATGAAATGCAAAGAACTATAATAATGGCATAAACATTAACAAATACTCCACTAATCAACCAGCCGAGTAAAGTAGGACCAAAGTCGAGTATTTTTTAGAAGTATGACCTGATATAAAAGAAAAATCAGACGCTGACCAACAATACATATGCTCAGTTTTGGAAACAAACATCAATGGCACAACACAGATTGTTGTCTGCATTCGATATAGAGAAGGGTAGAATGCACATGGTTTTTCTACAAGCACAGGTGCCAGACCTGAAAGCAATGACTAATTACAAAAGGGAAACATTCAAGTTTCATACTAGGGATGTGCATCCTGCAGATCAAATGGATCTGCACAGGCAAACCGGGGAAATGGTTTTCTCCACGTTGGAAAATGATTCTACTGCGGCCACTAAATTACAGGTATCCCTGAGCAATGTCCAGACACAGCTGAAATTAGAAAAGATATCATCCTTTCCAAAGGATAACAGAATTAAGACGTTGGAGGAATCGGTCCTCAAGATCGGGTATGACCCCTCAAATGTGAAAGTAGTTGAGGAGATGCTTAAAAAGAAAAATGTCGATATAGCATCTCTGAGGAAACAGTTGAAACTGCCACCAACGGAAGATGCACAAGCAAAGGAGATAGCTGAGATAGAAGGGGAAAAGGATGGGATGCTTAGGTTGATTATGGAGCAGAATGCATAGTTGAAAGAGATGGAAGCAAAATTGGAAAGGTTATTGAAAGAGAAAGAAAAATCAAAGCCTATGGAAGTCATTCCATTGAGCTCAGTTCAACTCACAGGAGTAAGCACAACATCCACAGCAGAAACTCCCTCAACAAATCCACTGATAGCTCTAGAGAAGACAATAGAACTGGAAAAATCCATGGAAGAGATGAATTTGCAAGAGACGGAGATTAGCAGACTTAAAAAGGAGATTGAGAACCTTCAAGAACTCAAGTCTTCTTACCAAACCAGCTACTCCAAGGAGAAACAAACATCATACAAGCTCAAACAGGAATTGCAGCAGCTTCAAAAGAAAACAGTGGCAGGCAAAACACTTGTTGAGGTCAAGGAAAATGTTTGGATGGATATCACCAAATCCATAAATGAAATATGGACTATGGTACAAATCATGTTCGAGCAGAACGAACTGGTGCAAAGAAGCAAGCAGACGATTGAGAAAATAAGAGGAGAATTAGGAGAGATGTCTGCAGAAACCACTGAGATCATTAAATTCCTAAATTCAAAAACCAGAGAAGAGTTAGAGGATTTGAAAATTGAAGATAGGACAGAAACCATCCTCGAGGTCAAGAGGGTCCTGACCAAAAGAGGATTGATGCTACAACTAGAGGAAAAAGTCCAGGCTATGGACATAGGAGTGAAAATATTTTTCAGCAAAATTGAAGCTCTGCAGAAGAAAGGCTTTCCTGGTTTAAGGGTCATAAATGACAAGTTAATAACACTTTCTGATTATAAAAAGAAACTAGCCATCATGGCTAAAGATAGTTTGAAATTCTCAGGAATACAAGACAGTATCAAAAGAAAGGAGTTCTTAGAGGCTTTCCAGTCAAACATTAGCATACAACACAAGATCCAGTACATTTTCATCATCAAGCCAACTTTTGCCAAGTATACAGAGATGGATGAAGTATATCGAAGATTGCTCAAAGTCAACGTTCCCAGTAACCTTCGATGGGAAGAGTTATGCAATCTGATCGAGTAGGAGATGAGGTGTCCAAGCCCAGTCAACTATCCAAATCAGATGAGGTCGTGCAGAGGACTCACCAACAGTTTACCCCAGAAATCAGCATGAAGATTTCAACACATCATCAAACAATTCCTGAATTTTTGTATCTTGTTGAGTTAGTTAGCTAAATTTAGATTTCCACGTCCTGATCTTTAATGACAGGATCATATGTAATTTTTTATTATAAATACTTCAAAATTTGAAGTACCGATGATTGATCTTTATGCCCTGTAAGCTAGAAAGACTATAATTTTTATCAAGAGATCTTCCAGCAATACAAAGAGACGTTTCATAGGATTCTCGAGTGTTATTCATTGGTGTTGTTTTCCTTTCTATGTTAAATGTTTTTTCTCCCTCAGTTGTCATATTGTTTTCTAGTCTAATCTTTTAAAAGTAGTGCATGTTGCAGGATTTATCTTTGTATACCCTGTTTTCGGCTTTGAAAGATCTTAATGTTTATCTGTCTGATATTACAGTGAAGAAATTCTTAAATGCTTCTTTACTTTAATTGATATTCTCGTCTTTTCTGCTATTCATCACTTTACTGCTAAAGAATCCAATGAATGCATTATCTTGCCCTATGAAAAGAATCTTTTAGTTTCTATTTGGATCTCTATCTTTATAATGCAGACCCCATATCCCAATGGAGGCGTAAAACTCTTTTCAACCAACTTAACAAAAACAACAACAAACCATCCAATCTTATTTTGTTTAACTAGCCTAATATCTCAAAGTTAAAAAATATCTAAATCATACAGAGAGATCCCTCTCTGAAACTGGCAGGGCTAGATTCCAGTTTCGAGTGGTTGGATAAAGTTACCTCTTGTAAATTTCATCTACTCTGACAACCTCTGGGAATTTACAGAGCGTTAACAAGTAGGAGAGAGAATAAGCTCGATACTACGAGCATTTCTTTTAGCAATCTGCAGTTTTCATTTTCAGCTTAGTTTCAGATTTTAGTTTGGAGCATATACAACTTTGGGTTTTTAGCGGATGCAGGTTACAAGTTACAGTTGGAAAGTTGAGTTTGGGAGAAACCCAATGGATAGGGGCCCAGTCTACTATTCTTTCCTACCTCACAGGGAGGATAGCATCCCCATTGGAGCCAGTTGTTAGCACCATGATTTTCATAGCTAAGGTTAGAGGTTTGTCGACTATTTGCAAAGTCATTCTTGTTAGCACCCATATTGTTTTTATGTTTGGAATGATATAACATCTCCAAGGTTCAGTTTCAAAAGGAAGCTTATCATTTATTATTTTCATTTCCATTTGCAACTGTGCACTATAAATTTTCTATGCGTTGTGCATATCACTTCACCGCGCAGTGGATTTCGTCGCGTAGTGGATTTCATCGCGTAGTGGATTTCGTCGTGCATGGGATGCTGTCACGCATAGGATGTCATTGCGCAATGGATTTCATTGTGCAATGGATTTCGTCGCGCATGGGATGTTGTCACGCATAGGATGTTGTCGCGCAGAGGATTTCATCATGGAGTGGATTTTGTCACGCAAAGGATGTCATCGCGCATTGGATTTTGTCGCGCAGTTGATTTTGTCGTGCATGGGATGTTGTCATGCATAGGATGTTGTCACATAGAGGATGTCATCACATAGTGGATTTCATCGCGCAGTGGATTTCGTCACGCAATGGATGTTGTCGCGCATAGGATGTTATCACACAGAGGATGTCATCACGCAATGGATTTCATCATGCAAAGGATTCTCTCACGCAAAGGATGCTTTCACGCAGAGGATTTTCTTGCACACACGCTACAGGTCGCGTTGCGCAAATTACTGGTTTAGTGGACTTCAAGATCAATTTTTGACCAACTAGAGAGGAATTTTGAAAATCCTCGAGAGGTTTTTGTTGAGGACAAACCAAATAATAAAAACCTCTCTCAGATTTGAAAAATGTTTCATATTTGGGAGATTTGAAGGAATATTTGAGCCCTATTTTTCAGTTTTAATGATTTCCTGTTCGAGACATGTTTTTGAGACACGTATTCCAGCCATATGGAGATGAATTTCAAGAAACCAAGAGATTTTTTATTTATAACAAGAATAAATACAAAACCCTCTCTCAATTTTGAAAAATAGTTTTGTATTAGTGAGATATGATGTCATCTTTAACGCCTATTTTCCCAGTTTGTTGCGCAAACCGTTGTGTTTTTGTTGTAGGTTACTGTTGTGTAGAAAACTTGTTGTGCAGGGGTGATAGAGTGTCCAACAATGCACATGATGAATTATCAAAACCATATGATCAAATTTTGATCATGATCAATGATTTTAAAGAATATTTCGATTACGATTACGATTTGGCAAAGTCAAGTTTTCTATTTTTAGTAAATCCGTTGAAGTTATTGTTCTCTTTCAAAGAAATCGGATCCACGATTCTAGGAGAGGGTAGTTCAACCCTAGCATCCAAGGGTGATTATTTTTCTATATATGGGGATCATTTTCATGTAAAAGGGGTTGGTTGTCAAAATAGTGTAGACAGTGACTATTGATTGTAGTTTTTTCGATCCAATTGAAACTTAATGCAAAATTCCTTAAGCTTTGATGAAAAGATTCTAACTGTGGCAGTCTAATGCATTGTATTCTTTCTTTGCATATGATTTTTCCTATGTTATTTATATTCATATATGTAATCTATGTCTGAATCGGAACGTGATTTCAAATCTAGAATTCACCGCACAGTGCTCTAGATTCGCGCCATTTAGACAAACCATATTTCTTCTAAGTTAAATTCGAATTCATCCCCAATGGTGCTCCGAGTTGCTTCATGTTTTTTTCTCTCACCACACACAACGATTTTTAACTGAAGACTGTTGCTCATTTAGCCTTTATCCTCTCGAGTTCAGTCACTGGTTCATTTGTTTGTCTCATTTTCAGAATTTGACTCCATTTCCCAATGGTACTTTCTCTCTTGCTTGTCCTACCATCCCTTTTAAGAAAAAAATAAACTTTTCCTATTGCATAATTTGACCTCTATGCATTTATTGATGAAATACTTGAGTTATTACCAGTCATTAGACATATGAGAGAGCCCTCTCTAGTTGTATAGATCAGAATACAATCTAAAGTTGGTTGAAACAGTTACTTCGGGGCTTTCTTTGATACAACCCAAAGAAATTACCGAGTGCTAACAGAAGTAACAAATATTATTTGCATACTCAAGGCCTCATGCCTTTACATCAATTCAAATATTGAGATTCTACTGAGGGAATTCTTACCTCAATTCCCTTCAACAAATATATGTCATAACAACCTCAAATGCATACCTGCATGGTTGTTATCAATTTACTTGATGCTACCTGATCTTTTACATTTGTAGAAGCTCGTCGGCTCCCTTCAATAATTTTATTGGTAAACATTTTCCCCATCCTCATTTTTCTTCATATGGATGGATACCATACACAACAATATCATCATGCTATAACCTTGTTTCCTGGATGCAAAATCCATCATGAGTTTTATTCAAATATCATAGTATCATTATTTCATTATATCAGCAAACTACTCTTAGCCTATAATCATGCCACCAACATGTTCAGGCATGTTTACATGCACAAACACACATCAATATGCACCAAGCATTGATCTTTAATGCCTATTTTATGCACATGCATTCTATCTTTATTCTATGCATCATGCATCAATTCTATACACACTCCAATGCATATTTATTTCATATTGATTATTTAGATTTATTGTTGTAGATGATTGTCCTTGAATTCTTGTAGAACCCTGCTGCCATGTGCACTGCTATTCTGCTCAATTGTGCACCATTGGCCCCTATTCTACACCTGTTATTCAAGCCTCACTTGGTCATTCTGCATTTACAACCACTAGTTGGTCCGTTAGTGTTTCCATCTCACAATTGCTTCCTTTATATAAATAAATAATGTCCCAACATCTTTTGGGATATAGTTCTTAATATTTATAGTGTTGTAACATGCACTATTCCAGATGAACATTAACACTACAATCTAATTAACCACTTCCCATTTTTATTGACCAAACCGGCCTTCGAATACCATTATTATTGAATAGCATTTAAACATTATGAAATACTTATTTCATGTCTTCTTTGTAATATTCCTTTCTACCCATGGCTTTGATCAATATTAAATATCTCTCTTCACTTCATTGAGTGATTCGCTATAAAAAAATGGCACCCTTTTCCATTTGCACCTATACCTTGATTTTGTTGTGCACTCTGATAATAGAGGCATCTTTCTTTTTTGTATAATTTCAGACAAGAGTTTCTAGATCATATATGACAATTCCTTCTTCCTACATTCCCATGCTTTCTCATAGAGATGATTGATCCAACCATAAGTCACACCTCATCTCATGATATCCTTTCTCCTTATCTTGCACCAAGCATTGATCTTTCATGCCTATTTTATGCATATGCATTCTATCTTTATTCTATGCATCATGCATCAATTCTATCACACACTCCAATGCATATCTATTTCATATTAATCAATTATTTAGCTTTATTGTTGTAGATGGTTTTCTTTGAATTCTTGTAAAACCCTGTTGCCATGTGCACTGTTATTTTGCTCAACTGTGCACCACTGGCCCCTATTCTACACCTGTTAGTCAAGCCTCACTTGGTCATTCTGCATTTCCAGCCACTAGTTGGTCCATTAGTGTTGCCATCTCACAATTGCTTCCTTTATATAAAGAAATAATGTCCCAACATCTTTTGGGATATAGTTCTTAATATTCATGGTGTTGTAACATGCACTATTCTAGTTGAACATTAACACTGCAATCTAATTAACCACTTCCCATTTTTATTGACCAAACCAGCCTTGGAATACCATTATTATTGAATAGCATTTAAACATTCTAAAATAATTCTTTCATGTATTCTTTCTAATATTCCTTGTTTCCCATGGATTTGATCAATATTAAATATCTCTTTTCACTTCATTGAGTGATTCGTTGTAAGAAATGCCACCCTTTTGCATTTGCACCTATACGTTGATTTTGTTGTGCACTTTGATAATAGAGACATCTTTCTTTCTTATATAATTTTAGACAAGAGTTTCTAGATCACATCTAACAATTCCTTATTCTTACATTCTCATGCTTTCTCATAAAGATGATTGATCCAACCATAAGTCACACCTCATCTCATGATATCCTTTCTCCTTCTCTTGCAGTAAGCTTGACCCCTTTCATGTCCAATGGACCCTAGAGTTAATTTAGAATATACCCACACAATTCTCAGTTGCGTAATCTTATCTTCTTTCTAGAAATCATTTTCACACAACACTCTCTATAGAGTGATGTTCTGCTTAATGACAATGCCCTATTAGTAAGATTAGCCTCTCTTTTTTCAAAATATTTATCTTCAAGTGTGCCTATAGTCTTATGCATAGGTACTATCCTAAGAATATACACTCTTAATTACACAACAATCACCTTTATCACTCACCTCTATCATTGGAAAGGGTTGTCAAAACTTTGACACCATTTAGAAAAATATTCACATCAAGTAATTACATAGTTCATGGAATTCAATTCCACTTTTCATTAATTTCCCTGTAGCTCATTCTTGCTTCAACCAAATTCTACAACCCCTTCAATGATTCCAATATTTTGATATTCAATCCTAGTCTTGAATCCATCTTATGATACTTCTAATTTTGTACCATCTACAATCATTGTTAGCAACATGCATAGCACAAAACATTCCTTCCATTATAATATATGTTATTTCCTCATCAATTTATGAAGGATACATTGCACCAATGCAATTTTTGTTTTTCTTGATGCATTCCTCCCTAAAACAGTTTTCCAATGGTTGTACTCATGCCCCAATCTGAACTATGGGCCCAAAGTTACAACAATTACATGATACAATTTCCACCCTTTTACTAGTACATAAATCTATTTATTAAATTCAAAGAATTTTCATTGACCAAATCAATATATTGGGTTGATAGACGTCTTCTACTCCTCGAGACCTTTCCAACAATTATTTATTTTCTCAAAATCAAGCTCTGATTTGAAATTTATAGCCTTCTGAAGTTTTTTGGGGTGTCTTTGGCCAATGGCCATCCCCTTCACCATGTGGCTTCCACATAGCTTCACCTCTCTTACGCCATTTGACATGGTGCGGTCGTGACCTGGGTCATCATCCCCTGATGATGATGTGCCTGCTAGTTGTAGGGAATATATGCCTATCTTCATGAATACCAGGCCTTCATCCCTCCGTCGTTCTTGTATAGGTCTACAACATCTCCAAAGACCCAAAGTCCCGGAGTCTCCTTTCGCTCCCAAAATATATGGTGGGGGATCGATCCACACTTAGATATGACGATTGAGATTTGTCTGCACCTAACACAAGGTTTAGACTTGGAAATGGTCTGACACTAAAATCACAATCCTCAATCATTTTTATCAACGGTCACAATTTAAACAATCATCGAGATATACGGTCTGTGCGTTCCAACATGACCACTTGTTAACTCATTCCCCATTGCGCGCATAGATCCTATGTCGACACGTAGCCAAGCTATATGATGGTCTTGATAAAAGCACACAACCCCCTGATAATTAACGCCCTTACACATTCAAATTGTTCTTTCTCTCTCCTCCGTTAATCTATGTCCTCAATGGACGGTTTGATCTCCACTTCCCACAACTCCGGCGAATCCTGGTCACCTCCAAGCCTTGATGATCGACAGCTCTGTCTTAATAATTAGTTGTGATGGATGGCTGAGGTTTTTCCTCACTTTACAATCTATCTAAGCTCGATGCTTCGATGAGGGGAAAAAAAATTCGGCACTTCGGAGTTTGATGCACCTTGCTATATCTTTGAATCTCTCGTAGTCCCAGAGTTCTAGAGTTCAAAATTTTCGAAAATCTTCGCCACATACTCCAACCTTCACAACTTTGGTGTTTAATCCACCTTCCTATATCCTCATATCTCTTAGAGTCCCGAAGTTTCGAAGTTATGTAATTCCTTGCCACGTACTTTGGCCTTCGGTGCTTCAGTGCTTCAACATTTAACACATCCTCCTATATCCTCTAGTTTTTCTCGGAGCCTCAGAGTTCCAAAGTCTCAAAACTCCTCGCCATGTACTCCAATCTTCATCCTTCAGGATGGTTTCACAATTTGAACCTTACATTTCCCAAAGCAATACTTCGTCGGAGTACTTACATTTTTTTCCCACTAGATGATTGAACGGTTGAGAAAATATCGCAACAGATCCTCGATCAATGGCTCACGTTGGTTCACGATTTCGTCGTTCGGGGATTTTGGTCATTCCAAGATATTCCGCACCTGGAGTGGGTCAATGTCAAATGACCGTAGCTCGCATCTAACAATTAGGAAGGGTCCCAAAGAATCCTTAGATTGATATCTCATGTTACTTTGCGACTTCGCATCCCTTATAGGTCTTAACCCATTTAAGTCCTGAAGGTTTACCTACCAGAAAGGTCATAAAGCAGGGTTGAGTACTTGTTATCGGTTAAAGGTATTTCTTACCCTATCCTTCCACTATATTGGATCTAACGGTTGAGAAGGGTCCTGAAGGATCCTTAGATCTATGGCCCACGTCACTTTGCAACTTCAACATTCAGGAATTTCGTCCATTTAACACATTTCTACTCCAGGAGTGGATCAATGTTGAAATTGATTGTAGCATGTATCCAACAGTCAAGAAGGATTCTAAAGATCCTCAAATCTATGGCCCACTTTACTTCATGACTTCAGCATTCCAGAGTTCTATTCATTTAACACATTTTTACTCCTGGATTGGGTCAACGTTGAAATTGACCGTATAAGCATGTATCGAATGGTCGAGAAGGATTCTGAAGATCCTTAGATATAAGTCCCACGTTACTTCAAAACTGAAAAAATGGTCAGGTTTTAACGATAAATTGGATCCCATGACAATGGATAGGAACCACTAGTTGCCGGTCAACTCTCTGGTAATCGTGTCAGCAGGTTTCCTTCAGCAGGATTAGAGTGTTGTGAATTTCTAACATCCCGGAGCTCTAAACCTCTGAGGTCCCGAAGCTCATATGAATTAGTTCCTTTTTGCATAGTGCATGTTTCAGGGTCCCGATCATATGGAACTTTGACAAACCCCAGAGGGATACTCTCTTACATCTTATCTGAGACTGGTTAAGTCTATGGAAATGAGCCTGAGGTCACGTGGACAAGAAAATGTTTTGAAGGAAGCACCTTTCACAACCCCCAATTTAATCCTAGTCATTGATTCCATAAACCTTTCAAATGGTCGAATCCTTAGGAATTTTTGAATTTATCACAATGAATATCGACTATCAATCATGAGATCAAACACGATCTCAACCATTGGTTCTCCAAATTTCATGTAACTCTACAAGTGTCCATTAAAACTCAAAATTTGACCATTCCAGGTCGAATTTCAATTTGCAACTTCACCTCTCTATTCCATTAACCATCACAAACCGTATGAAGTCATTAAAACTCAAATTTCAATCATGAAAAATGGGGATTTATCTCTAAAATCTATGTTTTTCCCCCAAATTGGTCACAAACAAAATATGCAACAACGAATTTCATGAATTCACAGCCATCTTGGCCCATACAAACCCCGTGTTTGAACCAGAATCTCTAATACCATAATGTAACGTACCCAATGCCAAACTAAGAAAAATTACATGTGGAAACTCATTACATTATTAAGATTTATTTCTAATCAAAATCTTGTAGCTTACCAACTACAGATCACACACGAATCTGACCATTTGACTGATACCACAGTTCTAAATGGATATAGCAACATATATTAAACATGAATACCATTGTTCAAGGAAACAACAAACACGCAACATTCATACAAACCATTTACACAGTGAAATTAACATAAGAACATAACAAAAACACTTATCTATTAATGATTAACCAACTGGATGCAAACAAAGGATGAACCTCCCAACCATAGGTATTGCTGATCATTTTCTCTCATCATCAAGCCACCCCCAAGCTGAGGCTATGATTCCATAAGGAGATCTGATCCACTAGCTACCACTCCACACAGAGCAACCCCAAACCCAGGTTCTAGTCTCACAGTAATTCCAAAGCTCCAACTCTCTCTTCTCCCCACAACCTGCACTACCCAAGGAATGTACCCCCTTCACTGCTCACAGTCCCTCAATCTGTACCATTCATTTATCAAGGTCCCTAGTGAACTCAGTTGTCCAAGAATCATTTAGTTGGGAACTCCAGGAACTCTCGGTTGTTTCATATTTTCTCACAGCATCCTTCACAAGGCTCTGAGATATTTCCTCATCAAGGAATCGCACCACATGCTTACAACCTGACTTATGGGCACATAGACCTATATCTTAGCATAAAAACAGAGCCAAACAACGGATGCCTTTGAGTATACCATGGATGGTCCTCTTCACAACCCTCTGCTATTTCTTTGCAACCCAAATTTTGTCTGTAAAAAATCTCGCTAATCTTCCTACGAATTTACTCTTCTTCCTTGCTTGCTTGACTCACACTCTTCTCAAGGATGATTGTACTTCATTCCATGCTCTCCAATAACTATGGGATGTGACCACTCACACCCACCCTCTTACATGAGTTTAATTATTGGCCTCTCATACACTCAATCAACAAATAGAAGGTTATACACAAAGATAATAATTTTAGGAATGTGGGTTGGATTAATACCCATGAATAATTCCCCCTTGGACCCCTCTCTCTTGTGGAATCATATCCCCCCATCGTTATTCATCTGTTTCATATCACATCCAATGATTGTTACCTTTATTAATTATTTTAATTTTCATAATATGATAATGGGCCCTCGACCACATTAAATCAATACAGGCTCTCTGCCTCAATGCATCAGCTCACCAGCCTAATTCACATTTATACAATTACATTATAATTCATGGGGATTAGAACTAGGGATGTCACAGGATGAGACAAAATGTGGTTGTTTCCACATGCCCATTTTGATTTGTACACAAATGGATCCTTGAGGATCCTTGAAGAAGCCCTAAAACCAAGTCAAGAAGACCCTAAATTCAAGTGAAGAAGCCCATAAAACCAAGAGAAGAATCCCCTAAATTTAAGTGAAGAAGCCCTTAAATCCAAGTGAAGAATCCCCTAAATCCAAGAGAAGAACCCCCTAAAGTAAAGTAAATAAGCCCCTAAGGTCTACCATCCTTAAGGAAGAGGTGCGACCCAAAAGTTGTGACCCTTGTTCATACCCCCCCATGTGGAGAAGACTCATATAAATAAGAGGAGCCTCATTTGGCATTTGGATCGCACCAATTCAACCTAGATAAGGAAGATGAACGAATTTCATCCTAGAGGAGAGAATTTCCAAGGGAAGATGAAGTGAAGAAGGGTGAAATTCCTAGTGAAGATGAAGTGAAGAAGGGTGAAATTCCTAGTGAAGATGAAGTCTTGTGATGATTTTTTCTAGGGTTTTCTTTGAAGGTCATCTTGGAATTTTCTATATTTTCTAGAACGATTCATATATAAAATATTGGATTTGTTTTATAATAGATAGTGAATAATCTTGGGTACAAATTTTAGGTCTTCACTCATTATAGGTTTGGAGTTATACTCAATGGAAGTTGAGCTTCTTTAAACTAATATTTTCTTCTTCAAAATGAGTCATCTTGCCATTTTAGCTATAAATTTTTTTCAGGATTGAGTCAAGAGAGAAAATTGGAGGAATTTTAGGAAAGATATTGAAGAAGATTGGGTACAAGTTTCAAATCTTGATTCATTACAGTTACATAGTTATACTTGTTGGAAGTTAGGGTTTGTGACTAATCCAGAAACTAGTCCCAAACAAGTGTTCGAGATAAAATAGTTATTTCTGAAGCTTGGTAAGTACAAATTGAATTCCACTTGTTGCATTAGAAGGAAAACAAATCTTAATATCCAAGGTCCATGTTTGATCCATATTTTATGAGAAGAACGAAATGAATACAGATTATTAAAATATGTTTAACACAGAATAACAGAGATACAGTAAAAATGGTTTCTATTCAATAAGGAAATAAGTTGAAATTGTAAAATGCAGCGGAAAACAAGCTTGTTGGAATGGTGGCAGCTTATCTCTGAGAAGAGATGTGACAACCGTGCTCATTCACAAGAAGATGATTACAATGAGGCTATGAAGGAATTTTTACAATAAGCATGAATGTCAAAAACCTAGACATCCAAAAACCTAACCCTGGGATATGAAGCGCCAAAAGTCATGTGGGCCTCGTTGGGGTAAGCTAGTACATCAACTTCTCGGGGTCGTAACTTTTGCATACGATTTTCGTTTTAGGCACATGATAGCCCGTTGGAAAGGTATATCTGAGGACTACACATATTTCCATCAGAATTTGACTTCATCTACAATTTGACTATGGAGAGCCCTTAAAACGTTGTTTAGGGCCTCAAAATGACCCCAGAAGTCGAGGACCTAGAAACTAGGAAAAACTACCAAAATGGAAAAATGCCAAAATGAAATAGTTGGAATAGGTGGGAGGCCACCAAAATCCATATGGATCAATCCTCCCCCCTTAGGAAGAAATGGTCTCCATTGCGTTGAGTTCCCCCATTAGATGAGGAAATTTTTGTTGAATTTAGCCCCGGGTGAGCCACTTGCCTTAGTGCAGAAGCTACCCTGCTTTCACAACTCGATAAAGTTGGATCCTTTGATGTCGATTTCCCTTGACCTATGTTTCCACAATCTAATCATTGGATTCATGTTGCATGAATTCATGGTTGAGATATTATGGTTTCGACTTCTCTGATATCTCTGAGGTGTCCAATAATGGTGGGAAATACGGTCGAAGGAGATCCACATTGAATACTAGGTGCAAGCCAAGGAAAGGAGGAATGTTGAGCTCAAAATCATTGTCACCCGCATACTTGGTGATGGTGTATGATCCATATCGGAGTGGGAGAAGCTTCCCATGGGGCCCTGTAAAGCATTCGTTCAAAGAATATCTTGGAGGTGGCCTCTGTTGTGATGCTCTTCTTGCAAGCGGCCATAATCACCATCTTGAAAAAGCGATCAACAACCAAAAAAACACAATCATTTCCCCTCTTGGTGGATGAAAGGCCTAGCATGTAGTCCATTGAGATGGATTCACATGGCCTGTCAGGAGTATGTAGAGGGGTGTACATGCCCTATTTCTTAGTGGTCGGTTTGGCAATAGCGCAGGTGATGTAGGACCTGATATACTTGTCAACATCCTGTCAAAGTTTTGGTCAGTATAAATGTTTCTACAACACTACCACTGTCTTTTCGACACCAAAATTTCCTGCCACCCGACTGTAGTGAGCTTCCCAAATTAGCTTCACTCGCTCGCTTGATGGAAAGCAGAGATGTTCCAGATGACACAACAACTCATCCTGAAGATGGAAATTAACGACAACTAAAAGTGCGCCCAACATTTGGTAGGTGGTGGCGAAGTCAGGGTCTGTCTCATAGAGGTGGGGCCATTTGGAGGTCTCGTGTTTGCAAGAGTCTAGAACCGTGGTGAGTGTTGCGACTGGAGGTCGACTGAGGCAATCAAAAACTCGGTTGGTACTTCCTATTTTATACTTGATGTTGAGGTGAAACTGTTGCAGGTATGTGGACCACTTCTGATGGTGGTCATTCTACAACTTGCCTTGTGTCTGCATGAATTGAAGTGGCTTATGATTAGTGTGGATGACTATCTCCTTCCCAATAATGTAATGTCTCCACCAGCGGCAGGCTTGCACAATGGAGTACATTTCTTTGTCTTAAGTAGGGTACTTACGAATAACATCTGATAGTGTCTCAGTATGATATGCCATGGGGTGGTTGTGTTGAGTGAGAACGACGCCCATAACATAGTCTAAAGTATATGTCTCGATCTCAAAGGGTTGTTGCAGGTTCACTAATGAAATTACTGGGGATGAGCACAAGCGTTGCTTCAAATCATTGAAAGCTTATTTTTGGGATAGGCCCCACACAATTTTTTCCTTACCACCGCCCTTGGTTACTTGGTTGAGGGCCCATGCGATATGAGAGAATCCCAACGTGAACATGCAATAGAAATTGGCAAGGCCCAAGAAGATTTGAAGATTCATGAGTGTGGTTGAGGTTGTCCAGTCACGGATGACTTGGATCTTGGTTGGATCCACATGCACACCATGTTGATCGACGATGTAGCCTAGGTAATGAACCCTATCCATGTCAAAGGATCATTTTT
Source organism: Picea engelmannii (assembly GCA_009831015.1). Classification (NCBI taxonomy): domain Eukaryota; kingdom Viridiplantae; phylum Streptophyta; class Pinopsida; order Pinales; family Pinaceae; genus Picea; species Picea engelmannii. Next base: position 49,739 of record ML822348.1, read on the forward strand.
CCAAGTTGGCATATAGCTTGTGTTGTTGCAGGGTGTGAAAAACCTGTTGAATATGCTGCAAGTGTTCCACCGAAGTCTTGTTGCAATTGAGGATGTCATCCAGATACACAACTACAAAAGTATTGGTGAAAGGTCGCAATATATCGTCCATCATCCTCATGAAATTTGTTGGAGAATTTTTCAAACCAAAGGGCATGACCAACCATTCAAAAAGACCTTCTTTTGACTTGAAGGTTTCCTTCCATACATATTTTGTTCTATTGGGACCTGGTGGTAGCCAAACTTCATATCAATATTACTTAAGTATTTGGCCCCTGTGAGATGATCAATGAGGTTTCCGATTTAGGGAATCGGCTACCGATTCTAGACGATGATTTTATTCAGGGCCTGGTAATCAATGTAGAATCACTAGGTCCCATCTTTCTTCTGCACTAGCATGATTGGGCTCCCACAAGGCAATGAGATGGGATGGATGTTCCCCTTGTAGAGTAGTTCTTAGATCTACCTCTTGATCTCCTCATTTTCTAACAAAGAGTGGCGGTAGACTGACCCATTGGGTAGCGGTGCATTGGGGGTCATATCAATGAGATGCTTGACCTGGCAGTGTAGAGGTACCCCGGTAGGTGAGGAGAAGATATATGAGTATTATTCCACGACCTTATCCACTTGTTTCTATTGTGTGGAGAGATCGGAGGCCCTAGATGTGACTACGATCTTTCACTCACTCTAAGAGCGAATCATGAAGAAGACAAATTTCCTTGTCTGAGAGATGACCTTCCTGAATTTCTTGGTATAGATCAAGGAAATAGCACTAGGTGGGACTACCTCAGGTATTCTGTTCAAAGTAATAATAACACTACGAGGCCTAAACTTATATACAACATGATGTTTCCATAAATAAGGTTGGCACAAAAGAACATTACAAACTTCGAGAGGAGCAACATCACACAATACATCTTCTTTGAATGGCTTGATGTCATACAACAGTTTGCACTGTTGGCTGACGTGGAGATCACTTCCTTGGCGGAGCCATCCAATGGTGTAGGGTTGCGGGTGCGGAGTTGTCAACAGGGCTAGTTGATTGATGACCTCTATTGAGATGAGGTTTTTCTGGCTATCGCTATCAATGATGAAGTGCAACGGGGTGCCTTTTATTCACATATGTGAGTGGAAAATGTGCTCGCCTTCTTCTGGATCGTCTGGTTCATCGGGTTGGAGCTTGGTGGTAGCATAGGTGGCACTGGGTTCCGCGTCAATGATCTCTCTCCCCCTTTCTGGTTCTGAATCAAAGTCAAAACCTGCATCTGATTCAAAGGCTTTCACTTTATCCACCAACGACTTCTTTGAGCGGAAATCAATAGTGTTATGCCATGGGCTCTTATGGAAGTCACACATCTTCCCGATATCTTTCTTTGTATTTTCGATGTCCTTATTTGCTTGCAGCGTGTCTTGGTTATCCTGATGTTGATATTTTCTATGACCTTTTTTCTGCGGGTTGGGGCCTCCCTTTCCTGGCTTTTGTTGTGAGGGGTTCCCAGGCCCAAATTGCCACGTGTTTTGTTTGATCTTCTGCTCGATTTTGACGACATATCGATAGGCCAAGACCCAGGACAATATGCCCAAAAATTCCATTTTAGTATGGATGTATCTATGCAGATCATTGTGATACTTGAGCACCAGATGCCACTCAAAATATTTGATACCCATCTTGGTGTGCAAGGTATGGAAGATATTTGTGAACTTTTGCATTGCTTGGTCTCTTTCTTGCCGTAGTATGGTCCATTTTGTATACAAATCGTTATAACTTCTGACAGGGTAGTATTGTTCCTTAATAGCATCCCTGAAGGATTCTCATGTGGATGCGACTATAAATAATGAGGTTTCTTCTATTTCCTTTTTCTCACAGAAATTTTCCCACCAATCTTTGACATGGGGAAAGACTTTGAGAAGCAAAAAGTAATATTTTCTCTATTCGAAAAGTTATGGACAGAAAAATACCCTTGTAGTAGATTCCACCATTTGTCTACAAAATATGTGTCTATCTAAACTTCAAATATAGGAATATCAAAGTTGATTTGTACCTTGAAGGGGGCAGTGGCTCCATTCGAGGAAGATGTGTCGTCTATCCGTAGTCGCCGAAGGATTTGCACAAAAATATCCATCATCTCGTTCCTTTGTTGTGTGAGGGATTCCTCAAGCAACATTTTGAAAGGATCTCATGTCTCATTGTCTTTATTTTCTCCCTCCATGATAGGTCGCTTGGGCATGCGAGAGATTTTTTCCTCAAGAGAAATAACCTCGAGACCCAATTCTTTGTACCCTGACCTCGTTAGGGACATGCATTAAGAACGACAAGGAGCAGACCAGTCTGATACCACTGATCCAAATTTTATGAGTAGAACGAAATGAATACATATTATTAAGAGATGTTTCACACAGAATAACATAGATACAGTAAAATTGGTTTCTATTCAATAAGGAAATAAGTTGAAACTATAAAATGCAGCGGAAAACAAGCTTGTTGGAATGGTGGTGTCTTATTGATGGGTATTCTATATGCACTAATTCCCTCAATTAAATTTTCAACCCGGGGTAAGTAAACATAGAGTTGTGGCACTGTATGAGCCAAGGCAGAAAACATAATGGAAGTATTATCTAACTAAGGAGATGGTCTACCTAGGGATCAACACTCTATCAATCTTCTTTCTAAAGAGGTGAGTCTTTTCAATTTTAGTTATTCTATATAAAGAAACCTTTAATTAATGAGATTTACGTAATTCTAGGATTCTGAACTATTTACCCTAAGCAACTTCAAACAATGAATTTATGGACTATTTCTAAATAAGCAAATAGAATTCTATTTTAAAGCTAGTTAATCTATTCAATATCTTTTCTAAGTAAGCAACAACAAGTAAGTTATTTCATCTATCTATCTCTGAGAAAGTAAGCAAGTAAACAACTAACCTTTCAAGACTATTTTGACAAGTAAACTCTATTCTTAAAAGAACTCATAACTATTTCTATTTTGCGAAGAATAAATTTTAATCTACTTAATCAAAAGTAAAAGCGTTATGACTGTATTCAAATTCTAATTGATCAAAACTATTTCTAGCTTGCAGTAAAAGGAAAGAAAGTATTCAAAGGTGATGATTGTGTCTTCGGTGTCGAATAACATCATGGTGGCATCTGACTATTAGTGACAGTTCAAGAGGAATTAATTCAATGTTGACTTCTACAGAGAAATGGAAAGTATGAATAAGGCAATCTAAAGAAAGTTTTTCCATCATACAAGCAACACTAAGTATTTTGAGAATCCATGTGATCTTCTAAACTTTATACATCAATCGTCAACGATTAAAAGAACTCTTATTCAAATTCACTACTTCAAGCAAATCTATAAACTCATGAACTCATGATTAAAAATCCTAATTCAAATTCACTCTGTGCAAACTTATAATTCTTGATCAATGTCAACTAGAAATTACAATTCAAATCCATAATTGAGATTTCATGATCTAAACTGAACTAATTCTATCCTTAAAAATCATATTTCAAAATTAACTAAAATGCTTTTAGAAATCATAATCCAAAATCTATTTCTATCTTATCATACTAAGGCAAAATCAATAAACAAAATAGACCTAAAAAGAATAATTAAATTGGAAATTAAATCTATCTCAATTAAAGCTATCAAAACTTGAAACAACTAATCTGTTAAAGCTTGCAAATAAACCAATCTTAAACTAATACTTTGTCTACACTAATGCTCTGTCTAAGTTAACGCTTTGTCTAAACTAATGCTTTGTCTCAATTACCAAAACCAAAGTAATTAATCAAGACTTCAATAAAACTATCTAAATTAGTATCCTGCAGGATTATTTATAGCTAAGAAGAGAAAAACACAATACTATAATTAACCAGCTCCTATAAGCAATCTGCAATTGAGGAAAAACAAATTAGATTAACAAGTTATAATTGACATATGCACAACAATTAAAATTGAGAAATACATGCAGTAAAGAAACAATTGTGAATTCTAAATAAGCAACAAGATGAACACATAATATATATTGCTATACACAGTCACCCAGACCATTGGTGGGCCCCCCAGCGGGTCGCGACTACACTCCAATAAGAAAACGCATGTGCTAAATCAATGCAATACTATCATTAATCATAAAAACAGAGTCTAGAATAAAGTTGCAGATAATGTCTATATTAAACAATAAAATTCTTCTTCTTAGTCGTGCCACAGGTAGTGGTATTTATAGATAATTTACAGCTTGAGAGGTTGAACTCCTCTAAAAACATCAAACTCATTAAATGAGTTCTAACCACAGCATATTCTAGAAATTTCGTGAGCCACTTAGCGATCACTACAACCGCCCAATCTGAGATGTGTCAAGCTCTGTAGCTGGAGGCCATGAGGGGGCACAAAACCCAGATCACTGATTCATCCACCAAAGGTCACCAATGTACCAACTGCCAGCTCCAATGCGCTCCGAGTGTCGAATCGTGTGCGGATGGATTGTCGGATCGCATGTAGGATCAAGTGCTGAACGGAGTGCCGGACGAGGTACCGAATGGAGGATCAGACCGCAATTTTTCCTTGTTGCAAGCAAACCATGCATTAGATCTTCATAAACATCGAACTGAATTGAATTGATCAAAAAACCATTACAAAAACACCAATTATACATACCTGATGCAAATTCATAGTGAATTGATATATAAACCTTTGAGAATCCTTCAAAATGGATAATATGAAGCATAACATATGTAATATCAAGCAAAAAGGATTTTATCATCGCAATAAAACAATCAAAACATGAACCCAACACTTATCTTTGAGAAGAGATGTGACAGTTGCGCTCATTCGCAAGAAGATGATTACAATGAGGCTCTAAAGGCCTTTTTACAATAATCATGAATTCCAAAACCCTAGACATCCAAAACCTAACCTTAGGAGATGAAGTGCCAAAAGTCATGTGGGCCTCGTTGGGGTAAGCTAGTACATCAACTTCCTGTGGTTGTAACTTTGGTATACGATCTTCGTTTTAGGCACACGATAGCCCGTTGGAAAGGTCTATCCGAGGACTACACATGTTTCCATTAAAATTTTACTTAGACTTTATTTTGATTGTGGCTAGCCTTGAAAATGTTGTTTAGGGCCTCAAAACGGCCCCGGAAGTTAGGGACCCGAAAACTAGGAAAAACTTGTTAAACTAGAAAAATGCCAAAATGAACCAGTTGGAATAGGTGTGAGGCCATCGACATCCATCTGGATCAGTGTTTTAGAATCAAAAACGAAAAATTAAGCTTCCGGTGAATCTTACAAGTTTGCAAATTTGAAGTACAGTTCTGAGAAGTTTTGTATGCATATTTAAGAAGTGATTTTGGGATTGTATTTCAAGGTTGATTTGATCTTGTATCATAATTTAAAATATTCCAAGGGGATTGGTGTCTCCTTCCAGTAGGTGTTGGAAAAATTAGGGAGTGGGTGCTTCCTTCAAGTTGGTGCATGTAAAATCTTGAAACTACTTAAGAAAAGTTTTCGTGGTTTTCTCCCAGTTGGGTTTCCACGTAAAAATATGTGTGAAATGTGTATGATTTTATGTGATTATGAATGACATGATTAATGGTTAATGTTTATGTAGTGCTTGAAGGTTAAAATTGTTGAAATAACTCTATAATGATTCACCCCCCCCCCTCTCGGTATTCTTGAATATTCTAACAATTGGTGTTAGAGCGAGTTCCTTCAGGACAAATATAACCATTGGAAGGACTATAAAGGATGATTTATCAAAAATGGAACAACATTGTTTGATGGGAAAAATTATTATTTTTGGAGCATAAGAATGAGAGCATTTTTGCAGGCATAGGGATTTGATGATCGACAAGTTGTAGTAAATGGATACACTGCACCATCTTCTCCCCCAATAGATAATGTTGGTAAAAATCTCATTGAATACAATTCAAAGGCTATAAATTCCATTCTAAGTGGCCTAGTAGGTTCAGAATTTTTTAAGATTATGCATTATGATTCTGCAAAGGAAAATTGGGACAAGCTCAAGAATGTTTATGAAGGATATGCTAAATTCAAAGGGGCCAAACCTCAGACTTACATAGGACAATTTGAACATCTGAGAATGAAGGAATATGAAGATATGACAACTTATTTTCTCTTAGTTGATGAAATTGTGAATATTATAAGAGGACTGGGAGAAAAGATTGAAAATTTAGCTATTGTGCAAAATATATTGAGATCTCTCCCAATGAGATTTAACCCTAAATTCTCAGTTGTAGAAGAAACACAAGATTTGGCTACATTGATCATGGATGAATTACATGGAATACTTACAACATGTGAAATGAGAAAAGAACAAGAAAATTCATCCAGAAGGGAAGCAACTTTCAAAACCTCCAAGAAGAAAAGAAAGAACAAGGCAAGGTCAAAACCATGTTGCAGCAATAGTGATGATTCAAACAATAAAGAAGAATCCAACTTTGTGAGAAAGATGAAAAGAGGAACTAATAAGTAAAAAGGTAAGATTCCTTTCAAATGCTTTAATTGTGGTAAAGTTGGCCATTTTGCTTCCAAATGTCCTTATGCAAGGGGTTCAGATAGTGATGAAGAAGAAGTTCCTAAGAAAGAAAAGAAATGTCATAAAAGAGACAAGGAAAGAAATAAAGGAATATTTTTTAAAAATAAAATCCTCTATTCAAAAGATGATAGCTCCTCATCCAATGAAGATGATGATAATGACAGTGACTCAAGAAGAGTAATCGTCATGGAATTAGAGACTCAAGAAGAAAATACTAAAAATAATGGAGACTATGAAGAATAAAGAGAAGTGAATATTAAGGAAAAAATGATCAGTGCCTTAAGTGATTTAAGAATACCGAGGAATAAAAATAGGGCTCTCAAAGAAGAGTTAAGTAAACTAAATGAAGTCTTTCAAACCCTGGAAAAAATTCTAAAGAATCCAAGAAGACTATCATAGATCTAAGGATTCAATTGGAAGAAGCCAAAGTGATTGAAGAAACACTCGAGAGACAACTGGAAGAAATGAAGAAAATAATAGAGAATATGGAAGCTAAAATAGTCTCACTAAGAAAGGAACTACAGAAGAACGACATCCAACTAAATTTTGGCAATAGAACCAAAATGCTGGATGAAATAATCTGAAATAAAAAACCATTCTATGACAAGTATGGACTTGGATACAAAAAAATAAATATTGATGAGGGTTGAAGCTCTATGATGACAGGAAATGAAGTAGAGAAAATAAGTTATGCAGATACTATCAAGGGTTCCATCAAGAAAGAAGAATTGCAAGCCTCTAAAGGAGGATATACAGGAACCAAAAATAAATAAGAATCAAGAAGAAGATCATGCATTCAGAGGAACATGGAATCAAGAAGACCCAAGAATAAGATCACGATTTCAAAAGAACATCACCAACTAGAAGACCACCCACACCCAGGTACCAAAATATTTTTCTTGGCTTGTGTTATTCTTGCAATAATTTTGGGCATAAAGCCATAAATTGTAGAGCCTGTGCAAAGGGTAGAAACACCTGGAACAGAAGTAGCTATGAAAATCCCAAGAATTATTATGAAGGAAATTATCCCAGAAAGCCTCGTGAGGCGTTTGAAAGAAACTATAACATTTTTGTTGCTCTAGGTTATGAAATTGAATGCTACAAATGTAACAATTTTGGACACATAGCCAGAAATTGCAGCAGTGATTTGATAGTTTCTTCAAGGGAAACTAGGCATGTTCCTTTCAATCATATAGGGGAACAAAAGACAACTTGGAAAAGGAAGCAAGAATATTTGAAGGTTGAGGAATGTGGGTTTTCCTTACAATCCCAAAATAGAAGAAGCCATGGGTATATTGATAGTGGATGCTCAAAGAATATGACTGGAGACAAAAATTGATTTGTAACATTAAAGAAAGAAAAAGAGGGGTCTGTCACATTTGAAAATGATAACTCAACCAAAATTATAGGAAAAGACACAATATTTCTTGGAAACAAAGATGTTGTGGCAGAAAATGTCCTACTTTATGAAAATATGAAGAATAATTTGCTAAGTGTGAGACAAATGTGTGATCAGGGACACACAATTATATTTAATTCAAAATAATTTGAAATAAGGAAAGATCAATCAAGCAGACTAGTGGCAAAAACAACAAGGACTCCAAACAACATATACATCTTGAGTGAGAGCGAAGAACAACGATGTTGTTTGGGAAAATAAGATGAAAGTTGGATTTGGAATAGGAGAATGGGCCATATACACTTTGATAATATTGTCAAGATCAGCAAGAAGCAAGTTGTAAGAGAAATTCTAGAAATTACAAAGCCAACGAATACTATGTGCAAGCACTGTGAGCATGGAAAACAAACAAAAGTTGAATTCAAGACAAAGGAATACTCTATGAAAAAACCATTGGAGATTGTACAAACTGATTTATGTGGGCCCATGAGGAGAAAACGACTATATGGTGAACAATACTTCATGCTACTCATTGATGACTACACCAAAATGACCTGGGTTTGCTTCCTAAAGAAAAATTTAGAATATTTTGAATGTTTCAAGGTATTCAAGGAACTGGTTGAAAATGAAACTGATTTGAAAATCAAATGCTTAAGATCAGATAATGGAGGTGACTTTACTTTAAATGAATTTGGGAATTTCTGTGAAGAACATGGAATAAAAAGACAATTCTCAACAACTAGAACACTTCAACAAAATGGAGTTGTTGAAAGGAAAACAAAATTGTACAAGAAATTTCCAGAACCATGTTGAATGACTCCAAGCTAAGTGATATATTTTGGGGAAAAGCAGTGCATGCAATCGTTCATATCTTGTACAAAGGATTGATCAGAAGTAGTAGTGATAAGACTCCATATGAGTTATGGAAAGGAAGACTTCCCAATGTCAAGAACTTTAGAGTTTTTAGAAGCAAGTGTTACATAAAAATGGAAGACAAGAATATTGGAAAATTTGAATCCCATGTGGAGGAAGGCATATTTATTGGGTACTCATGAAAAAGTAAAGCATATAAGTGATAAAATCCAAGACTTAACAAGATAGTGGAAATCATCAATGTAAAATTTGATGAAATCGACTTTCTAAAGACCAGGAAGGAAATCATAAATTCAAACATCTTTCAAGAACTGGAAAATGAAGAAATAAAGCAAGAAGAAGAAGAAGAGAAAGAAGAGAAGCATCCATAAGAAAAACAAGAAGAAAACAACCAGCAAGATTTCCAGACACCTTCTGGGACACCTAATCATCGGGTTCAGAAGAATCATCAACCAAAATAAATCATTGGAGATATAAGTGCCATAGTAGAAACCTGAAGAAGAAGGAAAGCACAGACACCTGAACAAGGACATTTTTCATTATTGTCCACAATTGAACCAAGTAACTTTGAGGAAGCCATAAATGATGAACATTGGATCAAGGCTATGGAAGAAGAACTAAATCAAATAGATAATTATGAGACATGGGAACTAATTCCAATACCAAAGGAAAAAATACACGTAACAAGAAACAAATCAAGACTAGTGTCAATGTTTCATCAAAACCTGCATAGGAGATCTAGCTAAAGCAAGTACAAACAAAGATTATCAAGAAAGGACAGAAGATTCAATATGGAAGAATGAGAAAATATATTCACACTACTCCAATGAGCTAATCAATGAATGATGATTGATACATAGATGATGATCAATATGATACAATGAATGAGTGGAATAAACTCATATATAGAGAAGACCATTCCATAATTAAGAAAAGCAATAAAATAATTATCTTTCCTTAGGAATGCATGCATGCATAATATTGATGGTC
>ML822348.1:137594-152717 GCA_009831015.1 Picea engelmannii
TGTTCCACTTGTCTTCGTGCCTTGTGAGGGCTTTGCACTTGATGCTAGATTGTGTGGTAACATTGCCAAATTTGATAACAATATTTTTTTCAAAATTTTCAGCACCTTTGAATATTAATCAACACTTTTGCTTACCAATTCCAAATTTGAACATGAATCTTTTGTAAAATTTAAGACCCCAACCCAGTTTCAGTCTCGCTGATTTTTCAGCCAATGTTTAATGCCCAAACCTAGATTTATGACAGCCAATTAAACTCAGCATAAAATAAATTTTCAAAACTGAAACATGAGGATTTTTAACATCGTTTTAACGCAGAAATAAAATATATCAGCAACACATAAACTCAGAAAATAACACAGAGATTTTTGGTCTAACAACGACCCTAGAAAAACCCACAAGGGGAAAACCAGTGAGAGAGGGCTTTTTATTATTTGTGAGCTTCAGAGAAATTTCATTTACAGCATATTCATCTTCAGAAAAATTACACAAACTTATCTCAACCTTCTTGTTTTGCAAAGACTCCTTCTGAACTGTCCAGTGAAGCTCCTCGATTTCTGTCCCAGAAATCTGTACACTGTACGACTGTCCCAGCTATAAATGTTGTACAGACTGTTTAGAAATTCGTGCCAAAATTTCTGCAAAGACTGTACGGAATAACTAGTAGGAAAATACCTTGAAACTTGTGCCAACCTCCTCGAAAACTGTGCCCAGAATTTTTGGACTATATGGCCCTCGATTTCTGTGCAAGTCCATATGGACTGTATGGATTTTCTCCCAGAAATTCGTGCCCAACAAGCTCGAAATCTGTGCCAATTAATGTAGTGTGGCTGCCTTGGGATGCATGCCAACACTCTCAAAATTAATTGTCGTTGTCCTTGATTTTTGTGCACATTAATGGCTGTACGGACTCCACAAATCTGTACTATACAGATTGCATTAACTATTGTCTGTTGCCTTGAAAATCGTGCTAGCTAGATGCCTTGGGATGCGTGCTCTAGCTCTGCAAATGTTGCCTCTTTTCTCAAGCTCAACCTCTCTCTTGCTCTCTTCACAATGAATGAATCAACCCTAGCTAGGGTGCGCCCTCCTACCCTAGTCGACCTCGTGGTGGTAGGTGAGGAGTCTCTTAATCCAACGGTTGAGATTGGATTAGATTGAGTGTCTCTTCGCTCACCCCCTCACTAAAGTCATAAAGTCACCTTTTAATTTGTATCTCACAAATTAAATGACTAGGTTACACATTAGGCATTTTCTCACCCCTTAGGCGCCTAGGTGATGAGAAACACTTGCCTAGGTAATTTTAAATTTAATTTTAACACTCCCTCTTACTGAGGAAAGAGTTACTCACCACTCCAAGCTTGTCCCTGAAAAATACAAAATTTCCTCTGCCCAATGCTTTGGTGAGTATGTCTGCAACCTGCTCCTCTGTAGATATGTATTGTAGCTCCACTGCTCCTCTCTGAACATAGTCACGGATGAAGTGATAACGAATCTCGATATGCTTAGACTTGTCATGAAAAACTAGATTCTCCGAGAGGTTAATGCAACTCTGATTATCACAGTAAATCACGGTAGGCCTCAACTGCACACCAAACAATCCCACCAGCAATTTGTGAAGCCAAAGGGCCTCACAACTGGCCTGACTAGCAGCCATATACTCAGCCTCTGCAGAACTCAATGCCACTGACTTTTGCTTCCGATTGAACCAAGACACAACTACTGAGCCCAATCCTAAACAACACCCTGAAGTGCTCTTCCTGTCACTGACACAACTTGCCCAATCTGAATTTGTATAGCCAACCAGATGAACTCCATCTCCTCTCTGATAGTCCAGACCATAATCTACCGTACCACAAAGATACCGGAGCACATGTTTTGTTGCCACCCAGTGCACTCTCCTAGGCTCCACCATGAACTGACTGAGAGAGTTGACAACAAAACAAATATCTGGCCTGGTATTGACCAAATACATCGATGACCCGATCAACTGATGATATAAAGTGGAATCCACCAACTGTGACTCAGAAGCATGGAGATTCTTCCAGTTGGTAATCATGGGAGTGGTCATGGGCCTACAATCCTCCATCTGAAATCTCCTCAGAATGTCACACACATACTTCCCCTGCCCCAGGAAGATGTGTCCATGCTCCTGCCAAACCTCCAATACCAAAAAATAGTGCATTAGTCCAATATCAGTCATCTCAAACTCTGAAGCAAGGCTCTCCTTGCAGCTAGTGATGAGTCTCTCTGCCCCTGTAATGAAAGGATCATCCACATATAGCAAGAGAATGAGAGGATCTTCTCCAACCACAATGTAGTATAGATTGGGATCCGCCTCACTCTTCTCAAAGCCCAACTGCTGCAAATAAGCATCGATCCTCGAATACCAAGCTCTGGGAGCTTGTTTCAGTCCATACAATGCCTTCTTCAGTCTACACACATGAGACTCTCTCCCATGCACCTCAAAGCCCAATGGCTGCTCAATATACACCTCCTCCTGTATAAGACCATTCAAAAATGTGGTCTTCACATCCATCTAGTGGATCTTCCAACCCATCTCTGCTGCAATGGAAATCACCGACCTGATCGAGGTATATCTAGCAACCGGCGCAAAGGTCTCATCATAATCAACTCCCTCAACAGGTGAGAACCCCCAAGCCACAAAGCGAGCTTTGTACTTCTCAATGTTGCCATCTGCAACATGCTTGAGTTTATAGAGCCACCTGGAAGTCACCACTGACTTCCCCTCAGGTCTAGGAACAACTTCCCAGATATCATTCTTCATGATGGAATTGTACTCTTCCATTATGGCATCTCTCCAAACCTGTCTACCGGTAGCCTCCTCAAAAGTGGAAGGCTCAGACTCTCGAATACTGCTCACCATCGCGATGTAGCTGCAAAACCTTTCGGGAGGTTTACTCTCCCTCACTACCTTCCAGGGATTCCCCACTGATCCCTGTGCCTCCCTCAAAGTATCCTGAAGTCACTTGGGCTTCCTCCTCTCTGAAGTGGTGTCTCGTGGAGGGGACTCTCCCTGCTTAACCCCATCTCCTGAAGACTGTGATCCTGAAGTAGACTCTGGAGTACCCGATCCTGAAACCTATGGGCCAGTAACCTGTGATCCTGAAATCTGTGGCCCCATCACCTGTGGATTAGTTGTCACCGAAACTGGTGGCCCCGAACTCTGTGTCACTGTAGTCTGCTGCGGACTCACCTGAATCTGAGGTGAAGACTACTCACCCCTCTGTCCCTCATGACTTCCTAAAGGCTCTGTCCTCCTCAAATCTCACATTCCTCCTCAAAACGGTCTTCCTCAAGGAAGGAAGGTATATACGGAAATCCTTTGAAGTCTCGCTATACCCAACAAAGATCCCTCTCACTGTCGTGGGCTCCAGCTTTGTCCTCTTCTCAGAAGGGACATGTGAATATGTGATGCACCCTGTTGACTGCCCATTTAGCACCTGTGGTCAACTCCATGTGCCACGAAGAGATGCATCATCAGATGCAAATTTGTCGAAGACCTTTGGTTCTACAGGGCAGTGTTTGGCCCCAACACTTCTTTTTGTAATTGGAATTTCCGCACCCCCGCGTGGGTTAATAATGTAATAAGTCTGCATGAGTCATGTCTAGGTCAGTTACCTTGGGATCGGTTCACTGGGAGAGTTCCTTTCCTCGAGGTTTTTTTTATCCTCAGGTTATTAACTGGGCTTTTCAGCCTTGTTAATTTCCCTTGAGTTTTTCCCTCACACTTGCAATAATTCCTCCAAAGTGGTGAACGACGTTCTAGTGGGTTTATCTTTTGGTAACTATTATAGGGAATCATTGTAAATGACCATGCAAGACATCTTAGAAAGTTTCGTGGAATTCCGTCGAGTCTAAGTTAGTTTTTTTTAATTAATTAATTTTTAATTAATTTTCGCTAAGTTTGGCGGATTAATTATTTAATTAATTAATTATTTTTGAGCAATAATTGTAAAAACTAGGTCTTTGGATTTTTGATAGGGGTATTTGTGCTCAAAAGAAATGGAATAGCACCCCCTACATCCATAGACCAAGTTTCAGCTTAGTTGGACAACTTTTGCTATGGGTTTGTCCACCCAGAGTGTCAGTCAGTCTATAACAACAATTTTAATTGCTAAAGTCCAAACATGACAAGAATGTAAAATTGTAATAATGAATTAGAAGGATGTAAAATGATGGATAAAGGTTAGAGAGAGACTCCCTAAGCATAACATAACCCTCCCAACCTTTTCCAACCTTTTTCTTACCCTTACCCCCTCTTTTCACTCAAAAGTTATGCCCCCCTAGGGGGATTGACATTTTTCTCTTGGTAAAAACGTGGTGGCTTGTTTCTAGGAGGAGATGGGACGCCCCTCTTGTTTTGTGTGCCTCCCTCGACCCCTCACGGTCCCTCCTTGCCTCATCCCAACACCCTCTCCTTCATCTCACCTTCCATTCTTTCTCCTCATCCCAAGTGGTGTGCTCTCCTAAGAGAGTTACGCCCCTCCTCCACTAGGAAAATTCCAAATAATTTTTAAAAAATTATTTAGACCTTTCCTCTTCCATGGCATGAATCCCATGGCTTCCCACTTCACTTTTGTGTGATCCCAACACCTCCCACACTTTTCTACACCCTTGATCTATTGTGCAAACCCTAGATGGTGTGCCCTAGCCTAGGGATCTACTCTATTGCTTGGTGGTGGACACTTGGCATTGATCCAAGAGAGGTAGGTTTGACTCTCCAAGTATAAATAGATCCCTCCCCTCGCTCTTACACTTACCATATCTTGAGCTAATGTTATGCTACTTGATTTTCCACTCTCTCTCTCTCTATTCCATCCATTTTCATCTTTCTTCTCTTAGGATTTTGGAGAAAGCATTTCTCCAAGATCCCTTTTCTTGATGCAATAATAAAAGAAGCTTTGGAGGATTTTGGGAAGAATTATAAGTATTTTGGTTCTTACAAACACATGAGGTAAACTTGTTTCAATTTGATATGATGGTTGGATGAATGGATCTTAGGTAAAGTATTTTATTTGAGTAGATCTTGCAAAGAGTAGTCTTGTAGATCTATATATGTGGTTAGCTAGATAGGGTTTGTTATCGCATAGTTTGTAGCTAGGCTATAAGATAGAAGGCCAAACTGGCGTAACAGGAACCAATCCCACCCAATGTCACCACAATGGGATGGTTCTTTCTGTTTAGGGAGGTTAGGCCCAGGGGAGACGTCCCCGGTGACCTAGGGTTTTGAAGAGGCAAAGGCTAGAAGGACAAAAGTAAGATTTCCCCCTTCACAAGTCACCACCAAAACAGATAGTCCCGGCTAAACAACCAATAATAAAGTAAATCCCCAATGAAGAACACCTGCCTGGAACAAAGCAACAACAAACTAATACATGCAAGCTATATTTCAATGGGTTAGTACTTCATAAGACTATCTGATAAATATATATGAGCAATATAGCAATAAATGTTGACGAAGTCAATGTTTATCAATAGTAATGAAAAGATATAACACTTCACCAATAAATATTGGAACAATGTGGCATTCAATGTAACCAATTAACACTTCATTTAATAAATTCTTTAAACCATCATTCAATTGCTCATAAAGTAAAAGGTTGTTGCTTTAAAGATGAAATATCCAAAGATGACGTCAACAACCTAGGGTTAGTAGGTTAGGGTTTGAAATTTAAAGATTTTTAGAGAGTTGTTTGATCAACTTCACTTCAACGTTGGAGGATTTTCAAATCAGTGCCTTAGGGTTTAATGGAGTCATAAGTGAAGGATGCAAAGGTTGAAGGAGGCAAGATTTCAAGGACTAGAGGGAAAAGTTTTGAGGTGTTGCTAAAGCAGGGCCTCAAAATCGAAACCCTAGGGGAGAGAGGCTCACTCCGGTGTTGCTAAAGCAAGGCCTCGTGCTCTCTCCTCCTTCCCGGCAAACAACTAGCTCAATAACAATAAAATATAACCAAAACAAGAGGGTTTGATGAAGTGAGGTGTTGCTAAAGCAAGGCCTTTCAGCAAACCCTAGAAAGAGTACAACCCTAGTGTAGTAGACCTAGGCTAGGGATGTCTAACTCCTTTTGGCTTCAAAATAGTATGGCTAGCAAGGGGGAAGAGGAAATAGGAGTGTAGCTATCGCTAGGCTCTTTCTTTCCTCATCATTGCCTAAATATTTCTCTATCAGGGGACATGAGACAAGGACCTACTTGTGTGCTTGTCACCTAGGGTTTTGATTCAGCAAATTATAAATACATGCAAGAAAATAAGATTATAACCATTCATTTAAGAAGTTTTGCATAAAAATACTTACAATTCATCAAGAAATAACCATGCGAACCCTAGTTGTAACACCTTCCTTAAAGAGAAACACCATAAATGCCAAAAATGTCTTCCTTCAACAAGTGCGCATCACTTAATCCAGCTAAATACCCAAGATAGGGCGCAAATTTCAGACCTCCTTACGGAGTGAATGAGTAGTGATGATAAAATGAGTCAAAACCCTCAATATATAGTGTATCAATGACCTAATTTACCTTTTAGGTCATAAAAAGGCCGACAAGGCCATAATATCAAAATCATACTGTTTTTACATTAAATGTTAAGTAAAAACCCTAATTAAGCAGAAAAGAGAGTAAAAGCCCCTCTAGGAGAGGCACTAGCCCTTTCTAAGGAAAATAAAACATCCTGGAGCAAAACGTTAGCCCTCCAGGGGCTTCTCCAACATGCCACACGTGTCACTTCTGCCCAGTCTGCCTACAAAGACGTCCAATAGGCTGGATGACGTCATGGTCATCAAAAGTGACCTTGCAAGGGCAACGTTTCAGTGAAAAGGGCTCAATCCCACTAGGCTAAGCTATGTCGGGGTGCCTCTGGTGGAACGTCCTCTTCCTCTCTGGTGCAAAGCCTCTGACCAGCCTCTGTCCTGTCTCTGCTCCCTGATGGGTCTCAACATCCACCTAGTGGGCTCTTCAGCCCCATGGAGGTCCGAACTGATCATCTCCCCATGTGTACAAGTCCAAATGGTACCTGTCCATTGGGTATGGTCCTGCACATCAAAGGCTACGCCCTCCATGGGCTCACTAGTCATAGGGATCATAGCAATGTCAATCACATCTCATCATTAATATTATTAAACATATGCATAAAAACCCTAATACATCAGTTAACAACTTAAAGACATTACACAAGCTTGCAATACAAGTCTGGGGAAAAAGACAAGGCGTCCTATTGGGCTAGTGTCCACAGGAAAAGGAAAGTTCCCAGAAAGACCTCATCCAAGCCATGTAAGTGAGGTGATGTGGTCAGGGGATGTCCAAGCATGTGGGTGTAGTGAGGACCAAGGATGCATAAGTGTTACTTGTGGGTGCCTTTGTAGAAGGCGAGCTGTACCCGTCATGGATTCATTCTTTCCAAGCCCATTCTTGCCTTTATTCTTTTTCATTTTTTTATTCTTTTTATCTTTTTTGTTCAAGAGCTAATCAGGGGACACTGCCTTGGCATGGTGACTAGAGCTGACAGCGTTACCCACAAGTACTTTCGCAGAAATGAGAAGGCTGACTCGTGATGAGACCCCCTTTCCCTTGGCCATGCAACCAAGAGTCACTGCCCTGGCGTGGTAACCAATTGGTGGCAATGTCATACTACTAGGTACCCATGGACCTAATAGGTTGGCTCGTGATGAGACCCCCTATCCTCTGACTAGGTCTTGTTTTATTATTTTTCCTGGTCCCTCTTGTTTCTTACTGAGAAGTCTTTTATTGCTTTCTCGGGGATCCCTGGGCGAGGCATCTCGAGGTTTATTCTTAGGATTTTATCTTTTACCAACTTGCTTTTACCTTCTGGGCCTTTAGCCCCTTCTTCCCACGAGGTAAGGTGCAGTCCTGGAATAGGTCAGCCCAATGCCTAGACAAGGGGAATGGGATAGGTGAGAGGGAAACAAGATGTAAGAGTGGTGCTATGATGGGAGCGGACGATGGATTTTCAGAAATCCCCCCAGTGGCAAACCAAAACCTACAGACACAGGCTTGCTAGGGCACCCTGTCAATCCCCGCAAACATGGTCAAGTGGGAAAATGTAAGATCCAAGCAGTTGTTAGAGATAAAAGGAATAAGATGCATATATTTAAAGGTTTCAATGATCAAAAGTGACACATACCATGATACCTGGACCAATTACCTCATGGAGCAAGAACCTCTTCTGATAGAGGACCAAGCCGATGGTGATGGATGTTGCTGCTGTTGTCAAGACAAAGACAATGGAAGAAGAAAAGGTGGGCCCTCCAGGGCCATGCTCAGGTCAATCCTTCTCTCGGTACTCCATGTCTAGGACCTGTGGGCCTTGAGACATGATCTCCTAGTTATTCGTAAAAAGTGGGGACAAAATCTGGGTCCAACTCGGGGACATGTGCTCACCGTAGAGCGCATGAGAACCTCAGCATCTCTGGCATAACCTGCGGACCTGCTCAATATCGATAGAAGTATCAGTAACAAAATTGGGGTGGTAAAGCCACCCCAGCATACATATAGATATATATACTAAAATAAAACAATCAACATGCGAATGTAAAGCAAAGTACCTTCCTTTACTTACTTGTGGGCTGGATGTTTGATGTAGTCAAACGACGAGTTTAGCCAATCCAACAATGTCCCACGATACCTGCCTTTGTGCTTCATCATAAACCAAAATAGTGATAAATCAAGCACAAAAATGTCACGAGTTAGAGCATATATCAGATCATCGGAAATCTCAAAGTCTAACTCATGGAGGCGGGTGGGAGGGATAAAATCCTTCCAAGTCCATATCTGAGGAAAACACTCAATCCACCTCCGGAAAGGGTCATGAAAAGTCCAAGGTTCAGAACACTGACTTTGAGGGTTGGTAAACTGTCTACTTGGGACGTCTTCGCACTCTGGAGCTTCGGAAGGAATCGACAAAGATATATCATAGGATTGGCAAGCTCTCAAGGGAAAGTTGAAACATTGAGGAGATAGTATTGAACTCGTAGTTTTCAACTAACCCTTGCATTCTAGGGTTTACCTCAGAGGAAAATCAATGTAAAAGACATACTTCCCAACTATACCTTCAATGAAACAACGAGGAAAAGTAATAATAGGTAGTTGGAGAAAAAGGTCATGAGAGTCCTTCTTTAGGCAAACAATGTTTTTACTCTTATCAAAATCCGAGCATAGTGGCTGTTGATAGTCATCTTCATAGGGTAAATCTAAGTGCTCGGAGGAGTACTCATCAAAGGCCTCAAGGTAAGACCAAAAATCATCAGGCAAATACTGTACTTGGTCAACCTTGGGTGTTTGGGGAGCGTCAGTAAAAATCTCATCTCCCTGTTGCCACTGGTCAAGAGCTTGCTGTGATAATTGCAAAGGCAACACTCAGAGATGACTCTTTATGTCATAGATGGGATCCATATCATAACTAACTGCATCCCACCTACGTCTTTCAACATGTATGAACTCGTCAAAATCAGCTATGTTAGTATCAGTGTCATAACATGGAGGAGTCAAAACATCCAATACTTCTCTATTCTCTGTATCATAAGGTAAAGAATCATTGAAAACTTGGAAGGGGGAATAATTTACCTTGCTTAATCCTTCCTGTGCAAGAGCTTCAAGTATTTGAATAGCTTCATCAGGTGGAAGATCTGCCTCTACATCTTCAGTCTTGAGATATAGGGGATCTAGCTTGTCCAAGGGTTCCATTTCTTCTTCACTCTCTGAGTCATAGAACAAGGAATCATCAAAAAACTGGAAAAGAAAATGACTTACCTCATTCTCTTCATCTTGTGCAGGAGGGATAGGATCTTGGAGAGCTTCATCAGACTGAGGAGTGGTTTCTAGTGCTTCATCCTCATAATTCACGTCTCTAGTTATATCTTTGTTGTATTCTGTTGAATCATGGGAGAAATCTTGCTCCTCTTCAAGGGGCTGGTAAGGTTCTTCATAAATCTCTTCTTTCACATCAGAGGGTTCTTGATGTTGAATGTGATATGCATTTCTGAGATCTGCTACGATCTCAGTAGTGAATCCCCCGTCGTCCAAAGCTATTGTGAGATTTTGAAGGGCATCTTCATACGCTTGGCAACATGGCTTGGTAAAGTCAATAAACCTACTGATGAGGTGTATGAAAGATGATATACCCCTGTCTTTGCAACAACCCTTAAACTGATCTTGCAAGTAGGATGGAAGAGTGAATATGAACAATTTTATAAGAGCATCCTCTCCTCCCAACTTCGTCTTGCTCATATAGTCCAAAAAATTTACGATGTGAGGAGTTGGGAGACCACAAAATCTTGGATAGTTGTTTAGCCATTTTGTATCAAAGTAATTTGGGTATCCTTGAAATTTTCTGAAATCAATAGTCGGATACATTCATTCCCAGTGTGCCATGATCCCATAACTTGGAAATATCATAGAAAGTAAGGTGGCACCCTGAGAAATATTAGTGGAGTCGCCAGATAATTTGCCCGAAACTATCAAAGGATAAGGGAAAACACCCTAGTGGAGTCACCAGGTAAGCTTGTAAGATAAGGCTCTGAGGCAAGGCTTACCGAAAAGCTTTGTCGTTTTGAGGAGAATTGACTCAGTGTTCCCCGACAACGACGCCAAAATGTTATCACACAGTTTGTAGCTAGGAGAAAAGACTATAAGATAGAAGGCCAAACTGGTGTAACAGGAACCAGTCCCACCCAATGTCACCACAATGGGATGGTTCTTTCTTTTTAGGGAGGTTAGGCCCAGGGGAGACGTCCCCGGTGACCTGGGGTTTTGAAGAGGCAAAGGCTAGAAGGACAAAAGTAAGATTTCCCCCTTCACAAGTCACCACCAAAACAGATAGTCCCAGCTAAACAACCAATAATAAAGTAAATCCCCAATGAATAACACCTGCCTGAAACAAAGCAATAGCAAACTAATACATGCAAGCTATATTTCAATGGGTTAGTACTTCATAAGACTATCTTATAAATATATATGACCAATGTAGCAATAAATGTTGACGAAGTCAATGTTTATCAATAGCAATGAAAAGATATATCACTTCACCAATAAATATTGGAACAATGTGGCATTCAATGTAACCAATTAACACTTCATTTAATAAATTCTTTAAACCATCATTCAATTGCTCATAAAGTAAAACATTGCTGCATTAAAGATGAAATATCCAAAGATGACGTCAGCAACTTAGGGTTAGTAGGTTAGGGTTTGAAATTTAAAGATTTTTAGAGAGTTGTTTGATCAGCTTCACTTCAACGTTGGAGGATTTTCAGATCAGTGCCTTGGGGTTTAATGGAGTCATAAGTGAAGGACGCAAAGGTTGAAGGAGGCAAGATTTCAAGGACTAGAGGGAAAAGTTTTGAGGTGCTGCTAAAGCAAGGCCTCAAAATCGAAACCCTAGGGGAGAGAGGCTCACTTCGGTGTTGCTAAAACAAGGCCTCGTGCTCTCTCCTCCTCCCCGACAAACGGCTAGCTCAATAACAATAAAATATAACCAAAACAAGAGGGTTTGATGAAGTGAGGTGTTGCTAAAGCAAGGCCTTTCAGCAAACCCTAGAAAGAGTATGGCCCTAGTGTAGTAGACCTAGCCCAGGGATGTCTCACTCCTTTTGGCTTCAAAATAGTATGGCTAGCAAGGGGCAAGAGGAAATAGGAGTGTAGCTATGGCTAAAGATTTCTCTATCAGGGGACATGAGACAAGGACCTACTTGTGTGCTTGTCACCTAGGGTTTTGATTCAGCAAATTATAAATACATGCAAAAAAATAAGACTACAACCATTCATTAAAGAAGTTTTGCAGAAAAATAGTTACAATTCATCAAAAAATAACAATGCAAACCCTAGTTGTAACACCTTCCTTCAAGAGAAACACCATAAATGCCAAAAATGTCTTCCTTGAACAAGTGCGCATCACTTAATCCAGCCAAATACCCAAGATAGGGCGCAAATTTCAGACCTCCTTATGGAGTGAATGAGTAGTGATGATAAAATGAGAGTCAAAACCCTCAATATATAGTGTATCAATGAC
Organism: Picea engelmannii; assembly: GCA_009831015.1. NCBI lineage: Eukaryota > Viridiplantae > Streptophyta > Pinopsida > Pinales > Pinaceae > Picea > Picea engelmannii. Next base: position 149,638 of record ML822348.1, read on the forward strand.
CTAATTTACCTTTTAGGTCATAAAAAGGTCGACAAGGCCATAATATCAAAATCATACTGTTTTTACATTAAATGCTAAGTAAAAACCCTAATTAAGCAGAAAAGAGAGTAAAAGCCCCTCTTAAGAGAGGCGCTAGCCCTTTCTAAGGCAAATGAAACATCCTAGAGCAAAACGTTAGCCCTCCAGGGGCTTCTCCAACATGCCACACGTGCCACTGTTGCCCAGTCTGCCTCCAAAGACATCCAATAGGCTGGATGATGTCATGGTCATCAAAGGTGACCTTCTAAGGCCAACGTCTCAGTGAAAAGGGCTCAACCCCCCTTGGCTAAGCTATGTCGGGGTGCCTCTGGTGGAACGTCGTCTTCCTCTTCGGTATAAAGCCTCTGACCAACTTCTGTCCTGTCTCTGCTCCCTGATGGGTCTCAGCATCCACCTGGTGGGCTCTTCAGCCCCATGGAGCTCCGAACTGATCATATCCCCATGTGTACCGGTCCAAATGGTACCTGTCCGTTGGGTATGGTCTTGGACATCAAAGGCTACGCCCTCCATGGACTCATCAGTCATAGGGATCATAACAATGTCAATCACATCTTATCATTAATATTATTAAACATATGCATAAAAACCCTAATACATCAGTTAACAGCTTAAAGACATTACATAAGCTTGCAATACAAGTCTGGGAAAAAAGACAAGGCGTCCTATTGGGCTAGTGTCCACAGGAAAATGAAAGTTCCCAGAAAGACCTCATCCAAGCCATGTAAGTGAGGTGATGTGGTCAGGGGATGTCCAAGCATGTGGGTGCAGTGAGGACCAAGGATGCATACGTGTTACCTGTGGGTGCCTTTGTAGAAGACGAGCTGTACCTGTCATGGATGCATTCTTTCCAAGCCCATTCTTGCCTTTATTCTTTTTCATTCTTTTATTCTTTTTATCCTTTTTGTTTAAGACCTAATCAGGGGACACTGCCTTGGCATGGTGACCAGAGCTGACAGCGTTACCCACAAGTACTTTCGCAGAAATGAGAAGGCTGCCTCGTGATGAGACCCCCTTTCCCTTGGCCATGCAACCAAGAGTCACTGCTCTGGTGTGGTAACCAGCTGGTGGCAATGTCATACCGCTAGGTACCCATGGACCTAATAGGCTGGCTCGTGATGAGACCCCCTATTCTCTGACTAGGTCTTGTTTTATTATTTTTTCGGGTCTCTCTTGTTTCTTGCTGAGAAGCCTTTTATCGCTTTCTCGGGTATCCCTGGGCAAAGCATCTTGAGGTTTATTCTTAGGCTTTTATCTTTTACTAGCTTGCTTTTACCTTCTGGGCCTTTAGCCCCTTCTTCCCACGAGGTAAGGCGCAGCCATGAAATAGGTCAACCCAATGCCTGGACAAGGGGAATGGGATAGGTGAGCGGGAAACAAGATGTAAGAGTGGTGCTATGATGGGAGCGGACGATGGCTTTTTAGAAATCCCCCCAGTGGCAAACCAAAACTTATAGACACAGGCTTGCTAGGGCACCCTGTCAATCCCGCCAAACATGGTCAAGTGGGCAAATGTAAGATCCAAGCAGTTGTTAGAGATAAAAGGAATAAGATGCATATATTTAAAGGTTTCAATGCTCAAAAGTGACACATACCATGATACCTGGACCAATTACCTCATGGAGCAAGAACCTCTTCTGATATAGGACCAAGCCGATGGTGATGGATGTTGTTACTGCTGTCAAGACAAAGACAATGGAAGAAGTAAAAGAGGGCCCTCCAGGGCCATGCTCAAGTCAATCCTGTTCTCGGTACTCCATGTCTAGGACCTGTGGGCCTCGAGACATGATCTCCTAGTTATCCCTAAAAAGTGGGGATAACAGGGTGCAAGTATTTCACTTTATTAGCTTAACCCTGTTGTCGTCCTTATACACACTTGCAAACGTGAGCTAAGTCCTGCTCACTTAGTGTGTCCTCGGAGGCACAATGCCTTGGTTCAAAGTCCACACTGTCACTTTGACTTGAACCTCTTCCGTCTAGGCTAACTCCTAGGGAAGCCAAGGGGGGTAGACCCTAGTTACTAGATGAGATTAATATTTAATGTTCTAGGAGTTGGTTTTAATTGGTTAAAAGGTCAGGGGGAATCTAACCTAAGATGTCAATCAACAAATGCAAGATGCAACTATCTAAGTATGAGAGTCGGTCCTCTTCCTAGGGCAACTAAGACTAGTGCCTAAGATTGGGCAATGGGATCAACTAAGTTAGGGGGAATGTTCGTTCCAAGATAAGTTACAAAGTATTACAATAAGACAGATACAATCAGATACAAAAGAATAAATCAGATATACAGATTAAGACTAGATATAAGATATACAATATACTCACAAGTTTGCTCGCATGTGCAGGAATTAAAGATACATAAGATAAAGAAATCAACACATGAAGCCAAGCATGCTCACAACAGATAGAGCTCTGTTGGACTGCTTTTCAATGGCCAAGAGACGCAAAGCACTCAAGACCCAATCAAGAGAATGCCCCTAGGTGGATGCGCACTTCTTGAAGGATCACACCACGAGATAAATGAACAAAATAAATGAAAGCTTTGAAAGCAAAGTGCTCCAGATGAAGAGATATAACCACTTAAGCGATAATTCCACAACACATAATTTAACTTGCATATGAATGTAAAATGAAAGACAGTGAGATCAATGAACTTGCAAGTGTGTAACTGTAATGCTTGGTGTTGTAGACTGAAAATTGAATTAAGTGATTAAGTGTGAGATTAATTTTTAGCCCTATCTAGATGTCAACCCAAAACTCTCCTCCCCCTATTACCAAGTGGTTCTTGGATACTCAAGAAGTGAGGCAACGAGGCCTACCCTAGCTTCACAGGTCAACCCTAAGGCCGAGTACTCCGGAAAATTTCCGTGGCTTTCCTCAAAACCCCAGTTTTTAAGTGGCAAAGATGGTTAGTTAAGGTGTCTTATTAAGTCTAATTAATGAATTTTAGATCTATGAGCTAAATATTGTGAAGTGTGGTTGAGTGCTTGTAGCTTGCTCAACAAAGTTGCCAAAGTACTGAAAATTTGAAATACGTGAAGGCT
>ML822348.1:170400-184439 GCA_009831015.1 Picea engelmannii
TCAGTGTGAACTAGTTCGAGATGTTGTTTGGCTTGATTGGATGACTGTGGAAAACTAGATCTCTTATGTTTTCCAAGTATGCAAGACTCACATGGGGAATTTTGTTCTTTGAAGATGGGAAGACCTTTGACCATGGAGTGCTTTTGAAGAAAACTTAGACTCTTAAAGGGTAGATGTCCAAATCTTGTATGCCAAACCATTGTTTCATTCAGGGTGGATTCACTTTGTGCATATGGTTGAATCGGATTTGCAGTTCTGAGTGTAAGGGGAAACATCCTATTCCGAGTCATGTGGATTTCAGAAATCAATTTTCTGCTTGGGATTTTGTCATATATCTTGCAAGATGCTCCCTCAAAGAGTACCTTATAGCCATGTTCAATGCGCTGTCCTACACTTAGCAGATTATGTTTCAGATCTGGAACATGATAGACATTGTTGGTCTTTCTTTTCATTTTGTTTAGTAAGAATAGGTACAGTTCCTTTGCCTTGAACCTTGACTAAGGAATCATTTCCAAGTGTAATATCAGATGAGATTGAAGAATCAATGCATGAAAGTAAATCTTTGTTACCTGTCATGTGATTGCTGCATCCACTGTCCAGCAACCAGAGATCTTTGGGTTGTTCTTCAGACTTGTGACATGAGAGAAACATACCTTTTGAGGTTTCTCCCGTATGATTTGACACATGTGCTCTGCCCGAGAGCTGATCTGCTTGCTTCTTCCGGCATTCAGATTCATAGTGCCCATATTTTTTGCAGTAATAGTATTGTATGCTTGATTTGTCATTTGATCTTCTCCCTCTGCCTCTTTGAGGCTGAAAATTCTGATTCTAGTGTTGTTGTCTGTGACCTTGAAAATTTTGATGTTGTCTCTGTTATCTGTTACCTCCATTCGAGTGTTGGTCAGTTGTAGTATTCCCTTGTCCTTGGTGACCTATGCCTCTTCCTCTGCCTCTCCCTTTGCTGAAGGAGAATTGAGTTTTGAAGGCATTGGCGATTGACTCATCTGTGAGATGCAGTCTGGTCTCATGTGTCACAAGGGAACCAGTCAGTTCATCTGTTGAAAAATGTGACAGATCCTTGGATTCAAGGATTGCTGTAACAACCATTTCAAATTTCTTTGGTAAACTTCTGAGGACTTTCTCAACTATGCATTGATAAATGATGGCTTCACCAGTCAATCTGATTTGGTTCACGATTCCCATGACTCTGGTCATAAACTGATCCACATTTTCAGACTCTGTCATTCTTAAAGTCTCGAATTGTGTCCTCAAGGTCCGCAGTTTGATTGTTTTGACCCTGTCATTGCCTTGGTAGGCTGATTTAAGGATGTTCCAGCCCTGTTTTGAAGTACCAGCGCTTATGATTTTTCAGAAAATCGAATCATACACAGAATTTTGAATCCAGAATTTAGCTTTATTTTCTCTGTTCCTCTGAGTTGCCTGAGCAATTCTCTGCTGGTTTGTCATGGCGGTAAGGTCTGCTGGATCTGGTTCCACATATCCAAGATCCACTGGATCCCAACACTCTTGTGCTTGCAAGAACGATCTCATTTGAAGAGACCAGAACTCAGAGTTCTTTCCAAGAAGAATCAGACCCTGAGTTGGTCCTAAATTGCTAGACGTCACCATATTTTAAAGAATTTAGCAAAAACAAAAAGAAATTTCGTATTTACCTGTCTTCTATGCGTAATTTGCAGTGACTTCAGAACTTCGTTATACGAGTTCTCCAAATTCTTGTCTCTTCAACTTCCGATCGCCGAAATGCTGAAGAGAGCTTAACGACCTTGAAATTGGCCCTTAGCCTCCGTCTATGTGACCACGACCGGTGACCACACGCTTAAGCATTCAAGCGCTATCGGCTTTTCACGATTTCGCGTTTCGGGACTTTCAAGGTTGAGTTGCCCGACTTCTTGTCGCCTGGATGGCTGAAATGCCGAATTCCGAAATATCTTGGCGCCTTTCCTTCTCAAATGTCTTTTTGGGATTTCGTGTTTCGGGACTTCGGGAGTTTGGCTGCAATGATCCTGGGTCCTTAGGACTCCCGGTATGCGAAGTGTCGAAATTTCCCTTTTGGACAATCAACGGTCCAGATCTTCCTGTGATCTGACGATCCAGTTCCTTTCGGGATTTCACAATTCGTTATTTCGCGACTTTAGAGGTCTTGTCACTGAGTTACCCAAACCACGAACGCCGAGATGCTAAAATGATGGCACTTGGATCTGCTGCCACCTGTCCTCTGAGTATGGACGGCTCACAATCCTTTCGGGATTTCGTGTATCGGGGTTTGGAGTGCAGTCTCCTTTGCTTGTCCAACTCCCGATTCTTGATTTTGTGATAGACTCAGATCGACGACTCACGATCTTTCTCGATCCAACGGTCTAGAATGAATCGGGATTTCTCGATTCGCAAATTCTCATGGCAGTCTTCCGACCTTTACACCCTGCGAGTCAGTGAAATGCTGAGAGCTCGCCACGTGTCCTCCTTGATGGACGGTCCAGATTCTTTCGAGATTTCGTGAATTTGTTGTTTTTCTGTGCACTCCAGAGGACTAAATCTTGTGCACTTTCTCACGGATCCGACGGCTATCGGTCCTCTGCGTAAGATCTAACGGCTGAAATTCTTTCGCCTTTACTCCGCTCTCCTCGTCCCTTCTGAACTAAATTTTCGCCTCAGATCTGTTCGCAGGACGGATCTTACAGCTGCGATTGCTCATTCTTGGCTGCTTTCGCAGGTTCTTTGCTGTTCTTGCAAAGAGTTTCCCCTGAGGAAGGAAATTCATGAATCTTTCACGAATTGAAAGATTTTCACTAATTCTTTAGAGCTTTCTGTTCTCTGCAACAATCTTTGACGGATTAGAGAGATTTCCTGAAATTCTTTAAATGATTCTGCCTTCTGCAGCAATCTTTCACAAATTTGAACGAATTTCTTTGAATTCTTCAAATGTTCCTGCCTCCTGCAGCTCTTCTTCATGAATCTTTGACGAATATGAAATTGTTCATGATTCTTTAGAGTTTCTCCTTCTGCAGTCTCTGCTTGCTCGATCTTTTGAGCATATAACGCTCTGCTTCCTTGCGTGAGCTTCTTACGAGGATCTTTTGAGAGTATTACAGACAACTCTCCAAGCCTTGTGAAAAGTCCGTGTCGCGTGCTCTCGTGATCCGTGTAAGCTCTACGTTGTGAGGATCGTGTTGCTCTCCAGCCTGTGTGACGAGGCTTACTACTGCAGCTTTGATACCATGATAAATTGTGAAGCAAGAAATGCAGAGAGAAAGAATAGAGAAGAAATAGTATTCAGTATATTGAGAATGTAAGGAGAAAGTACAATGAGAAGAGTTTATGAAGAAGTGATGTGCAAAAGGAAAATAGCTGAGCTAAATAGGCTCAAGCAAATCAAGAAATGAAAGTACAGCTAGCCAGGACAACTGGTAGTGTATAGTCAGCTTGTTGAGGTTACATTATATTTAACAGTTTGAAGGCAATGCTTGAGGAATACAAGTCCACGTTCAAATTCTTGCATTTAAAATTTTTTCCAAGTAGAGTTTATCATGAAAAGTTATTTCTGAATTATTACCAGTGTTCTATCCAACTTCATTATATGCACATAGACCCAATAACACTTGCACTGTGATTGGCAACTGAGTGGAAACATGTCTATGAAAAATGCAACTTTGTAACCTGGTAATATGAACCTTCTTTGATAAAGAGATTAAAAATGATAACGTTTGTGCCTGTGCTTGGAATTGAAGTTTATTATCTACTGGATTGTTACAACAAGCAAAATACATTAAAATGGTCGTTGGATTATTTTCGTAGTTAACCTATATTTCCATGAAGGCGTACGATGGTTTCTAAAGAGGAAAACACGAAACACATTCACTTCAAACAGAGGGTGGAGAGAATAATACTCAAATATATTAAATTGCAATATGACTATATACCTGTTATGATGGTTTATCAATATCAAAGGTTATATATTTGTCACCTATGGTATTGTAAAGGTTCAATATTAAGATTAAGTATATTAGTTATATATTAGTCACCTTTGATATCAGTGACTTCAACATTAAAGTTCACTAACATAATATGACATAATCCAAAAGTGCATACATAATAATATGCTACTCACAGGCTTCTTCATCCCCCTCAAATAAGAATTCCAAAAACGCTTACGCTCTTAACATCCTAACGATCATTATTGTTGCAAAATAATTCATTACCCACTGAAAAAGAAATCATTATTGTTGCAATCTTTTGATGTTTGTTATCTTCATGTAATCTAGACGACAGTTGAATTTAATGTTGAAATTGATGCAAAACTCTTTTTAATTTAAATATTTTCTCATTTGTGACCGTCTTAACTCTTCGAAACTTAAAAGTCCCTCATGTTGGAGGAGAAAAGATTGAGCTCCAAGTTAATTTTATGAACCTTGTAATATTGGGTCATGCCAACTCAATGCTTGGTTGTCTAGGTTGGAACTTTCAGTTTGAATTTTCGACAATAAAAGTCATATTTGAAATAGGGGAAGCCATATACCATGAATGTACCCCTTCAAGATAAGAAATGATTTATGGAAAAAATTGTGAACAAAAGCTTGTGATTACCCTAGAGATGAGATGATTATTTTTTAGTTCACTAGTACAACGAACAAAGTGAAAGTTGGATTTTCGATTCAAAGAAAAATATGATCCAATTTTGTAAAAAAGTAAAGATGGTTGTAACAAAGTAGCTAAATAAGCATGATAAGCTATCAAGATTGGCAAAAACAATTAAAAATGAGACACGCCACAAACTTAGGTGGCTCTTCTATAAAATTGATGAACAACCTCAAGTAACCAAGGGATGGGGATTAACCCATAGTCATCTTTAAAACAAGGGCTATATAAAAAATTTGAGGGATTATTGATGTCAAGAAGTGTTAGTCAAGATGGACACCTGTGAGCTTGAAGAACTGTGTGTAACCTTTGTGTTGTTGAACAATGTAGACACAAGGGAAGACAATATTGAATTGGTGTTCTAGTTTTACAACTCTCATTTGAAGGGGGATGAAGGTGATAGATTTCATCTTTGGGTTTTATTTTGATCTCTAGAATAAAAAGAGACAAAGATAGAAGGAAGATGTCTTCAAGACAAACAACTTTGAAGTTTAGTTATTGAAAGCATTTGGATATCTCATTTGAAGGTAGTGTTGGTGAAGTCAACATCAAACTCCAACTTAGTGTTAATGTAGCTTTTTTTATTAGGCAAACATTAAGTTAATAGACATGAATGCTAGTGATATGCGATGTTGGGTGTAAAATATTTTTTTTTTCTTAAGAAGCCCTTCCTTTTTGATAAGACAAGCAAGATTAGAAAATATTAACCTAGGCATTGTTCCAAGACTTAAAAACCCTAGATAGGGTTACATCACAAATGACATGACATATAAATTACACAATAACACTCTTTAATATTACGAACAATTGATTCATTTATTATAGTGAGATTCACCTCTCTTAGAAAGAGTTCAAGAAGTCTTATTTGTCCAAAACCTAAAAGCTAAGAATACTTGAAACCTTAACTTTTATAGCCCAAGTCATTGAGGTGGATTTATTGCACTTGTAAGTTTTATATTCTAACACACCCTTTTAAGGCTTGTAGTTATGAAAACAAAATTTATTGAAAGCAAACACATACTAACTGAAAAACAAAATATTAGAAGTAAAGCCAAACATTTTTTAGAAGTTTCTTCTCATAAAATAGTTCTTGGACGAAGTAGGGCTCCATCAAGATGTGTTGTAACCCTCATGGAGGTGTAGCTCTTGAGTTGTGTTCTTGAGTTCCTAGATTCCACTTCCCCAAACTTTCAAATTATGAATCCTTCGAATTATTTGTAGTATCCCTAGATCTGCAGATATGGATATTAACCTCAATTGTTGACTATCCGCTACCAAAAATGATACTCTTTGGGATTCTCGATTCGGTTAAGGGTTTCAAATTGATTTTCAATAGTTTTGAGCTTCATGCGAAGCTTGCATGTTTGTTTGTTTGAGTAGAATGGTTTGTTTAGATATTTTGATTAAGTAGTCAATTACAAACAATCGCATGCATGTACAAAAATTCACTCACAACTACATGCATGTAAATAATAATCAAATAGTTTCAGATAGATCAGATAATGAATGGATCTATGATGGAAATACAAATATATAACTAGAAAAGTACCAAAAACTACATGTGATGATAGATCGGTGCCATGCAAGGCCTGAAAGATGACATGCAAGCTGGTCGGATGACATGCATGCGTAAAATTGTTTCATGCATGAGGAATTGTTGCATGCAAGGTGGATTTGCTGGATTCCACCGTCGGAAACTGATGGAAACTGACTCACTGGATTCGCCCTGCTCCAAGCTCAACTGGGTCGGAAGGATCTGTTGATCTTTTAAGTCCCCAAGGCTGGTGACCTTCTTTCCTTTTTTTTCACCCACAGTTACGTTACAACTGCTAGAAATCGTTGGATAAGATGCTCAGGATGATTCCACCATCAGAATCTGTTGTAAATTGTCTCAATAAAGGCGCCTTGCCTCCTCCTCCAATGGGTCGGGAGGAATCTGGCTCAATGTCTCCCTGAATGAGTAGATCTGATAAACTGTACTATCTTTGTTGCCGGTAAACCCACTGGAAACCCCCATTGCCTGAATATGATGCCATGGTGGCTAGGATGCTCAAAAACCCGCTCTGGATGGTTTAATGGAAGTGCCTTGCCTTGATCGCAACTGGGTTTGAAGGGATAATATTCGCTAGGCCTCTTCAGGTGAAGTGACCTGCTTTGTGATAGATTCCATCCTCTAGAATCCACGCTGAAACTGCTGCTAAAATTGTGATGAAGCAATGGAAAATCTGTATGGTTTTCCTAATTGGCTAGGGTGTGTCTCTCAACACCGAATCCAATCAATTGGTGTCTTCCTCCTGGAATCCACAAAAAGTCTGGAGACAGGTAGTCTCCATAACAATCATCTGATGCCATCCTGCACAGAGAATATTGTTTAAAATAAACTGAATCATCTGGGCCAATCTTTTACTCACGTTTGTGAGATTTGAAAGAATATCCACCCTCATCAGCAATGGGCTATCTGCCCTATTCTTCTCAAACAAGGAAGAAGGATTGTTTCTAATTTTTGAGCATGGACCATTCCTAACCCTGGGCCATTCTTCCTACACTAATCAAAGTGCACCCTGGGCAGAATGTATAAACCCTAAGGAATGTTTGAGTCTGGACCATTCCTCACCCTGTGCCATTCCTCCTACACTAATCAAAGTGCACCCTGGAGAGAATGTATAAACCCTAAGGAATGTCTATCCTGGACCATTCCCCACCCCGGGCCATTCCTCCTACACTAATCAAAGTGCATCCTGGAGAGAATGTATAACCCTAAGGAATGTCTGTCCCTGATTGCTGAGCCTAGACCATTCCCCACCCTGGGCCATTCCTCCTACACTAATCAAAGTGCACCCTGGAGAGAATGTATAAACCCTAAGGAATGACTGTCCGGACCATTTCCTCCGTTAACCACAAGAGGAAAATACTGTCCTGCATCAACCTCCAAAACAGACCATTCCTCACGTTAACCACAATGAGAAATCGTTGTCCGGCGAGGCGTGCCAGTCTTCTTGAGTAACCCTCAAGAAGAGAGACTGCCCTAAACCACTCCCCATGTTAACCACAATGGGTAGTCGCTGTCTATGATACATCAACAATCAGACTACTTCCCACGTTAACCACAATGAGAAGTGACTATCCGTCAGAAATCTCAATCCACTTTCCGAACATGAAAGCATCTGTCCAAGATGGACTATTTTTCAAATTTAAAAATGAATGTCTTCAATAATGTTTCAGTGCTTCCTACTAACTTGGAGAGTCATTTCTTTCTTTTTCAATAAGAAGGAAGTTGTTTCCATGAGCTCCAGCTTGAGTATGCAAACTCTTTCATCTTGGATAGAAGCTTTACCAAAATGTCTGCTTATCTGCTCATCTATGGAGTTATCTATTGGAGAACCATTTTGATTGGCAAAAACAATTAAAAATGAGACATGCCACAAACTTAGGTGGCTCTTCTATAAAATTGATGAACAACCTTAAGTAACCAAGGCATGGGGGTTAACCCATAGTCATCTTTAAAACAAGGGCTATATAAAAATTTTGAGGGATTATTGATGTCAAGAAGTGTTAGTCAAGATGGACACTTGTGAGCTTGAAGAACTGTGTGTAACCTTTGTGTTGTTGAACAATGTAGACACAAGGGAAGACAATATTGAATTGGTGTTCTAGTTTTACAACTCTCATTTGAAGGGGGATGAAGGTGATAGATTTCATCTTTGGGTTTTATTTTGATCTTTAGAATAAAAAGAGACAAAGATAGAAGGAAGATGTCTTCGAGACAAACAACTTTGAAGTTTAGTTATTGAAAGCATTTGGATATCTCATTTGAAGGTAGTGTTGGTGAAGTCAACATCAAACTCCAACTTAGTGTTAATGTAGCTTTTTTTATTAGGCGAACATTAAGTTAATAGACATGAATGCTAGTGATATGCGATGTTGGGTGTAAAATATTTTTTTTTTCTTAAGAAGCTCTTTCTTTTTGATAAAACAAGCAAGATTAGAAAATATTAACCTAGGCATTGTTCCAAGACTTAAAAACCCTAGATAGGGTTACATCACAAATCACATGACATATAAATTACACAATAACACTCTTTAATATTATGAATAACTGATTCATTTATTATAGTGAGATTCACCTCTCTCAGAAAGAGTTCAAGAAGTCTTATTTGTCCAAAACCTAAAAGCTAAGAATACTTGAAACCTTAACTTTTATAGCCCAAGTCATTGAGGTGGCTTTATTGCACTTGTAAGTTTTATATTCTAACACACCCTTTTAAGGCTTGTAGTTATAAAAACAAAATTTATTGAAAGAAAACACATACTAACCGAAAAACAAAATATTAGAAGTAAAACCAAACATTTTTTAGAAGTTTCTTCTCATAAAATAGTTCTTGGACGAAGTAGGGCTCCATCAAGATGTGTTGTAACCCTCATGGAGGTGTAGCTCTTGAGTTGTGTTCTTGAGTTCCTAGATTCCACTTCCCCAAACTTTCAAATTATGAATCCCTCGAATTATTTGTAATATCCCTAGATCTGCAGATATGGATATTAACCTCAATTGTTGACTATCCGCTGCCAAAAATGATACTCTTTGGGATTCTAGATTCGGTTAAGGGTTTCAGATTGATTTTCAATAGTTTTGAGCTTCATGCGAAGCTTGCATGTTTGTTTGTTTGAGTAGAATGGTTTGTTTAGATATTTTGATTAAGTAGTCAATTACAAACAATTGCATGCATGTACAAAAATTCACTCACAACTGCATGCATGTAAATAATAATCAAATAGTTTCAGATAGATCAGATAATGAATGGATCTATGATGGAAATACAAATATATAAACTAGAAAAGTACCAAAAACTACATGCGATGATAGATCGGTGCCATGCAAGGCCTGAAAGATGACATGCAAGCTGGTCGGATGACATGCATGCGTAAAATTGTTTCATGCATGAGGAATTGTCGCATGCAAGGTGGATCCGCTGGATTCCACCGTCGGAAACTGATGGAAACTAACTCACTGGATGCGCCCTGCTCCAAGCTCAACTGGGTCGGAAGGATCTGTTGATCTGTTAAGTCTCCAAGGCTGGTGACCTTCTTTCCTTTTTTTCACCCACAGTTACGTTGCAACTGCTAGAAATCGTTGGATAAGATGCTCAGGATGATTCCACCATCAGAATCTGTTGTAAATTGTCTCAATAAAGGTGCCTTGCCTCCTCCTCTAATGGGTCAGGAGGAATCTGGCTCAATGTCTCCCTGAATGAGTAGATTTGATAAACTATACTATCTTTGTTGCCGGTGAACCCACTGAAAACCCCCACTGCCTGAATATGATGCCATGGTGGCTAGGATGCTCAAAAATCTGCTCTGGATGGTTCAATGGAAGTGCCTTGCCTTGATCGCAACTGGGTTTGAAGGGATAATATTTGCTAGGCCTCTTCAGGTGAAGCGACCTGCTTTGTGATAGATTCCATCCTCTGGAATCCACGCTGAAACTGCTACTGAAATTGTGATGAAGCAATGGAAAATCTATATGGTTTTCCTAATTGGCTAGGGTGTGTCTCTCAACACCGAATCCAATCAATTGGTGTCTTCCTCCTGGAATCCACAATCCTCCACTGATTCGCCTGAACCTGTGTGTTTTCTCCTCAAAGCTCAATTCTCAAATCATAATATGTAATACTATCAATTAGGTCGCTTTTATCCATCATATACTCTTTCAAACCCTAATTCTTTGTTGACCTCTATATTTAGCCTCTTTCACTTATGCGACCTCTATATTTGGATTTTTCCCACTTTTCACTTAATGTCACTTTCAAAATATAACATTCTCTAGTGAAATGACATCAAATGACCTTTTTCCCATGTTTCTTCCTGGCTATAGTCTAAAACGGGATGTTTAGACTACTAAGCCTTCCTTTCCGGAGCTCCTACTCGGAAAGGGACATTACATTATTAAACACCCATCCATATTGAGTAACATCCACAGTCCATTTGGTTGTCTTGTGACCCTCATAAGGGTGTAATTCCCAAGATCCACATGCTCTCAAACTATTTGCATGACCATCCACACCGAGCTATATCTACATTAGATCCCTTCCTGTATTCAAAGTTCAGGCTTCTTGAAATGCATAAAATGTCATCATCACCATTATTTGCATGTGGTGGATCTTCAACAACGACTATATTAGCTACATGTGGTTTGTCCATGAGCTTTACCTTGGGAACATTATAATTCGAGGCCGTATGACTCATTTTCTTGGAATAATAACAGAATTTCATCTCTCCCTTGTCTTTAGTTGATCTCTTAAGATCGTATTTTGCGTATAATGCAATGTCAACTTGAGGATCATCTTTTGTATCTCTTGCAATGGTTCTCTTTTATTTAGCTAAGAGTGCAACAATCATGTCTTCCATAGTTGTGAAGACTTTTCACTGAGAGTAAAAATCACATCGTTGTATTTAGAAGGAAAACTATTTAACAACAACTGGAGATTTGACTTCTGCTAGTTGTTTGATGAGAGATCCGATATTTCTTATGTGGTTAGACATAAAGACTTTGGAATACATCTTGAATCCAAACAACTAAAACTTTAGAAAAAACGTTCCATTCATTGCTTTTGCTCCAAACAATGTATTCAAATTATCCTAGATTTCTTTGGATGATTTTCCAAATCTACATGATGTAACTATGTAACTATGAGAGGACAAGGTCAATAATGGCTTTGGATTTATCATCTCTGTTTTGCCTTTCAAATAATTTAGTGGGATGTGTACGTGATTTTTCAGTGCCTTTTACGATTCTCCACAAGTTTTTTGTTCGTTATCTGCATCTGAATTTTTACTTTCTGACCGTGGAAATTGAAATTATAATATTTTTCTAATGATATATACATGATTAATCTCATGTATTAGAATATTTTTCTAAAAATATATACATGTTTAATCTCCTAACAATTATATTAAAACAAATAGATTAAAACTACCCTTTGCTTGATCGAGAAACCCAAATAAGCTAAACAAAAGTTATGCTAGTATAGTTCACACTATTATCTGTGAATGCTGTGCGATCCTGCAGATAAATTATCAATTGTGACAAGTTGGTGTACGGCTGCATGATTTTCGTACGACGATTGTACGTCGATTTCCATTTGGCATATGTATGAATTTTGTATGGCTGGCAGTTCGGTGGTGGATGGTGAGATTTTTGTGGCTAGCGGCTGTGTAATTACGACAACAACTCCCTCTTGATGACCATCGATTAGATTTAATTCTCTTCAACTAGTGGTGCCCCTGTGATGACAGACGATAACTCAAAATTTTGCACCAAGTCAACAGCTACAACAATATCGGGCTTCAATCTAATACAACACGGTGGACCTGGCGGCTCGATCATTTCTACGAGCCTCTTTCTCTCATACAACAGCTTCAGTTCCGGCATAATTCCATACTATGGCAGCTTGGCTCCTTCAAGTTGACACGGGCTTCGTATCTTTTCGATTTGATATCATTTTTGAAAGACTCAGAAACCCTAGATAAGGTTACATCACAAATTACATGAAAGAGATTAATACACTTTGATATTATGAATTAACATTCACATTTCTTATAAAGAGTTCCACAGGTCTTATTTGTCCAAAACCTGGATTCTCTAACTTTTATAGTCTAAGTCACTAAGATGACTCTATTACACAAGTTAACTTTATATTCTAACAAGCTTCAATTCAACTAAGACAAGTGATTGATGTGTATAAATAAAAAAAATTGTAAGTTAAGGATGTAATTAGATATTGATGACTTTGATATTATGAATTAACATTCACATTTCTTATAAAGAGTTCCACAGGTCTTATTTGTCCAAAACCTGGATTCTCTAACTTTTATAGTCTAAGTCACTAAGATGACTCTATTACACAAGTTAACTTTATATTCTAACAAGCTTCAATTCAACTAAGACAAGTGATTGATGTGTATAAATAAAAAAAATTGTAAGCTAAGGATGTAATTAGATATTGATGAGTAGAAAGTATTGTTAAGTTGTGCTATCAAAGAAGAAAAGAATATCAAATGATTGTAAGACGCTTAAATAAATAACTATTTGGTCATTATATATTGAAAGTAGGGGTTTTCCTCGACAAATAAATAACTATTTGGTTATTATATATTGAAAGTAGGGGTTTTCCTCGACTTTTAAAGCTTTTTCCATTGTAAACATTATGGTTCTATTCATTAATGTGTTATTCTTTTGCATGAGAAATAGATATATCCAAATGTTGTGATTTGTTTTTGTTATTTTGTGATAATTGATATTGTTATGATGGATGGATGGTGGATTATAGGATTTAGTATGTTTAAGATATCGTGACTATATTAGTACGCAACATTTGGGGGGCATTCTATCAAATTTGTAACCTTTGTTGTAATTAGGGGAATCATATCATTAGATATTTGGGATGGATTGTCCGAAGGGGTGAACTTTGATAATAGTTTTAAGGGGAAAGATCATCGCAAGAAAGAAAGTACAAGAGTTTTCACAATGGAAAGAGAAGACTTTCGATAATCGGGGAAAGTTGCCACCAAATTGTAACTTGCAGCCAGGTAGTTAAGGGATTAGATCTTAATGAGGAAAAAAAGAAAAAGAACCACGTGGAATCAATGGGAATGATCGTCAGAATAAGAAAATGAGTCTCAATGCTAAAAAAACGTAGAATTCTATGAGGAGCAATCAAAATTCAAGAATTGCAACGAAGGAAATGAACAAAAGAATTGATAACATGAACCTTGATTGAAGGAATTCAAACCAAGAAAAGACCTAGACATATATGAAAAAGGTACCTCTATTTGACGGTTTAATGATGGTGATGATCACATTCATATTGGAGTAATTACAACAAGCAATTGTTGAAGTGAATCTGATAAAGAAATGGGCCATATACAAGGGAACATTAAGATGCACAACATTGTCAGGGCATCAAAAGTGTGAAAAACAAACATCATTCGGTGAATGGGAGGATGTGGTTGAAGAATTCATTGAAGTATATGTTTATCCCAGTGTTGATTAAGTCGGCGATTTTTCGCGACTTATTGAAAAAATCGCGACTTTTTCCCCCTTCCGACTTTTACCCTGGAAAAAGTCGCGATTTTTACCCATTTGAAAAAGTCGGCGACTTTTACCTTAAAAGTCGGCGACTTTTACCTTAAAAGTCGCGGTTCGACTGAAAAAGTCACTAGGCGTCTTTAATCCACGGGCATAAGGCTGATTTTTTTTTTTTTTTGGTCATTTCTAAATCATTGTTTGTGGAGAAGGAAGGAGAAGGGTTTGTGGTCTTCCTCAATGACTGTGGGGGCAACTTAACAACCATCATCATCACCATCAAGGATTTCTAAGTGGAGCAAGGGTT
>ML822348.1:196577-207709 GCA_009831015.1 Picea engelmannii
CTATCTGAATCAAGTGCTATTTCTGTTCAAGTGCTATTTCTGTTGCTATTTCGTATATCATTTCTGTGTATTGTGAAGATTATGCTGGATATTTTATTGTTATTCTGTTATTTCTAGCATTTCGTTCCTGTTCTGCATATTTTCTATATCTGGTATATTGCAGTTACTCTAGTATCCAGTGTTAGTAGTGGAGGATTTGGGGGTGATAACAGATGGATTGTTTACAGTGGAGCCTCTTGTCACATGACGAGAATTTGGCGGGTATTCCTTATTATCACAGAGACGGGTCCTGACTGGCTAGTGGAGAGTGAAGGAGGTATGGCATGAGTTGTACATGGAGTTGGAAGGGTTAGATTCTGACTCGAGTCTGGAGGATTCTTGGAGCTTGATGGAGTTCTCTTTTGATGCAAGAGCATCTACATCAACATTAAAAGAGGAGGACAGGCTGGAGAGAAGCACATCAACCAGTGCTTTTATGGAGCTGATTTGGACTACACAAAGGAGAGCGCACCTTTTTGAATTTGAAATTTTATGAAAAGAAATGTAATTAATGATTGGAGGCTGAGGCCATCCCCAAAGATCCTCTCGGATCTGTATCACTTTAATATAAAGGTTGTATTGTACAGAGGTTGCGCATCATCCCCTATCTTCTTTATAAATGTTAGTAACTTCATAGTCCTTAGTAGATGGACACATTAAATCCTGATAGGATAGCATTAGGTTGTTGGGGGGAAATGATCGATGAATCACCTCTTGTATATATGTTTGTATCTTATGCCCAAAGAAGGTTGTTGTTGCTCATTTGTGAAAGTTAGTTGCTTCTTATTTGCGACAGTTATCATTCTTGAGAGAAAGAGAGAGTTGTTGTTGTTGCTGTGTGAGTCAGTGAGCACTATATAATTTTGTTGAAGGAGCGGTGGAGAACTGCCTGTATGTATGTATATTTTATCACTTGAATGAATAGAACAGAGAAGCTTTGACCCAAATGTTTGGTGTTGCTGTTACTATGTTTATCTGAATGAATGGTAGGTTTTCTGTTCATTTAAATTCTCTATTTATACTCGTTCTTGTGCTTGTGAATGTATTTTGTGGTTAAATATATGAATCTATGGAATTAGAATAAGTTTCAATTGTTTCTCTTCTGAGAGCTCGTGCAAGGAGTGCATTGACAGAGTTAAGTTTAACTCAGAGAAGCTCAGGAGAGATAACATTGAATCTTTGATAGTAGTAGTGCAGAGAAAGCACCGAGCCACGCAAGGAGTGCGGAAGCCAAATTGTTCTCAGATTCTTTGTGAAGAGGAGAGTAGTCAATGGTTGTCGAGTTCTAAGGTCACAAGGTGTGCGCCTAAGGCTTTAAAACCTTAAGGAACCCAAACTCAGGAGAGATAGCTACCATCAGTATTGAGGAAGGATACTTAGGAAATTCCTAAGTCCAACATTCTACAGTGCGGTAGGAGCACACAAAGGGCAGACAAAGGTTTCATATACCTCAAAAAGTTAATCTCAAGAGGGCCAGTGACCGTGATCCCTTGAAGGGAAGAGTTACAAGAAATCGACGGTGAAGATCCTGTGGGGTATCTCCATGAGAGTTGATGACCGTCAGATCGGGGGGAAGTTGCGAGGTGGATAACCCTTAAGAGCTTCGACACTTTTCCTATTCATAGGTTTAAGGAGTGGCAAGGAGCCGGGATAGCCGCAGTCCCGAAGCCCAAAGTGTAAAGGTGAATCTGTACCATTGGATCCAGGGAGGACACGTGGTGGAGATCCACATATCCGAAGGTTTGAGACTTCAGAAAGAAAGAGGATAACGTCGAGGCGACCAAGGGCCGAAGGCCGAAACATCATCGACCGTTGATTCCAGGTAAACATGCGTCAGAGATCTGCGAGGTTCAGAGGAAAGAAACTTCGGGGAAAAGATTATATGAGGGTGGAAGAGCTCCCGAAGCCTTGAAGAAAATGGACTCATCCTGACCGCCAATTTGGGGGAGCACGTGGAGCAATCCTGTGAGTTTAGGATATATGACTTCGAGATTTTGAAAGGAAGAGTGGTTGCCAAGAGTCCCGAATTCCGAAGCTTAGCGCCTTTTGGGTTAAGTCCCAGGTCACAACCCAAGGTCGTATGAGGAAAGGGGCCTAGCAAAGGGAGCTAGCGCCTATCCTTTTCCCTTTTTTTAAAAGGGAAAAAGCACCAGGAAAGCACTTGCAGGTTTTAAAGAACCTACATAGAGAACTAAGGAGGGCCCGTGTAAACTAAAATTGGGGTTCAACAAGAGCCTAAGAGTCGATTCGACTCTGAAAGTGATCGATCCTTGATCGGGAGGTTGAGCAGACCCTGGGAGAGGCAGGGGGTTTGCGTTAAGTGGTATCGTAGCCACAATTTAAGCTCTGTGTGAATAAATATTAGTGCCATGCCACCAAGAAGATGCAGGGAAAGAACCGTAGCGAATCCGACTATGGAGGAGGAAATGAGGAGACTCCGTGCAAGGCTGGATGCCATGGAAACTGTACAAAGAAGAGCACTAGATGTAGGTGACATTAGTGAGGCTGAAAGTGAAGAAGTGGACGCTGAAGGAGCTACAGGAGAATATGTTGTAGAATAACGCTTGCGGAGAGAAGTTGTGAAAATGGGAGCCGGAGCAAAAATGGAAATCTCAATGTATGAAGGAAATTTAAATGTGGAATAATTGTTGGACTGGATAAGAGAAATGAAAAAATACTTCGACTATGAGGAGGTCGATGATGAAAAGAAAGTAAAAAATGTTGTCACAAGACTAAAAGGGAATGCAACACTGTGGTGGGATGAACTGCAGGCTGACAAAAGAAGCAAAGACAAACATAAGATTAAAATTTGGGACATAATGGTAGCCAATCTAAAGGCTAAATTCATACCCAAAGATTATCAAATAAATCTGTTCAGGAGACTATAGAATATGAGACAAAAGGTTTTGACAGTAAGAGAGTACACATAAGAGTTCTATCGGCTAAACATTAGAGCTGGACATCATGAAAGTGATGAATATAAGGTTTCTAGATACATTAATGGAATGAGATATGAAATCCAGGATGAAATCAACATGGTGACTATGAGGACAGTTGAAGATGCTTATCAAGATTCCCTGAAAGCAGAGGATAAATTGGCTAGAAAGAAAATTCAAAGAAACAGAGGAAAAATCCCACACAGAGGTAAGGGAATTTTCCATGACAAGGCTCAGAAGCCAAAAGCTGAGACTGGAAAGTTTCACAGTCATACAGAGAGAGGAGGAATTTGCCAAGGAAGATAGTATGGTGGAAGGAATTATTTTCCTCACGGAAGAGGAAGAGGCAGAGGAGGAGAGGTGAAATGTTATGCCTATGGAAAGACAAGACATATGTCTTGGGAATGCCTCGAGAAAAAGAAAGATACAGAAGGAGGAGGAGATCACATTTCTGAAGCGCAGAGAAGGAATGTTGAGGCATAAGCTGCTGAAGATGGAAAATCCCTCATGATGAGGAAAATTCTCTTGAAACTAGAGAAGGAGGTGGAAGCACCAATATAGAGAAACAATCTTTTTAGGATTGCTTTCAAGACTAAGGATAGAGTTTGCAAGGTGATAATTGATAGTGGGAGCACTGATAATCTAGTATCCACAAAGATGGTGGAAAAAATAGAGCTGGAAACAATTGCACATCCAAATCCATATAAATTTTCATGGCTGCAAAAATGACACTAGGTAATGGTAAGCAAACAATACCAAGTTGAATTTAAAATAGGAGGATACAAAGATGAGATTTTATGTGATGTAATACCCATGGATGTCTGTCATGTTTTGCTGGGAAGACCATGGCAGTTAGACATAAATGTCATACATGATGGGAGGAAAAACACCTACACCCTAGAGAAAAATGGTAGGACACACATGTTGCTTCCAATAGAAGATAAGAAGGTGAAGGAAGAAGCCAACACGAGCATACTTCTCATGAGTGGGAAGGAGCTCTTGAATGAAGTCAAGAAGGAATAGGACATGTTGTTTACTGTAGTGAGAAAGCCCAAAGTCATCCTTACAAGCACTACTATGGATGATATGCTTGAAGAAATTCGAGAACTGCTAGAAAATTTTGCTAATATAGTGGTGGATGAGTTACCTTGCTTATTGCCACCCATTAGGATCATCAGTCATCACATTGATCTTATTCCAGGAGCAAGCTTTCCAAACAAAGCAGCGTACATGTTGAAACCTCAAGAGAATGAAGAAGTCAAGAACCAGGTCCAAGATCTGTTAAAAAAGGGTTTAGTCATGGAGAGCTTAAGCCCATGTGCAATACCAACTGTATTGAGTCCTAAGAAGGATGGAGGATGGAGAATATGCACAGATTCCAGAGCCATCAACAAGATTACTACCAGGTACAAATTTCCTTTACCTAGGATGGATGAATTGATGGAATGTTTAAGTGGAGCGAGTTATTTTTCTAAGATAGATCTAAAAAGTGGTTATCATCAGATAAGAATGAGAGAAGGAGATGAATGGACAAAAACATTCAAAACAAATGAAGGGTTGTATGAGTGGTTTGTTATGCCATTTGCCTTAAAAAATGCCCCAAACACATTTATGAGGTTGATGATGAAGTACTCAAAGACTTCATAGGTAAATTTGTCATTGTGTATCTGGATGATATACTAGTCTTCAATAAAACTGAGGAGGAACATTTGAGACACCTGACATTAGTGATGAGAAGGTTGCGGCAAGAGAAGCTGCTGATAAATTTAAAGAAGCCATATTTTATGAAGACATAACTCATATATTTGGGTTTTGTGATCTCTTCAAATGCGCTGAAGATGGATCTAGAAAAGGTGAGAGCTATCAAAGATTGACCATCACCAAGGAGTATATTTGAGGTAAGAAGCTTCCATGGATTAGCAAGTTTCTATAGGAAATTCATTAGAAATTTCAGTGGTATATGTGCACCAATATTAGACACTGTGAAGAAGAGACACAAATCTTTTAAGTGGACAAAAGAGGCTGAGAAGAGCTTCAGGATATTGAAGGATAAGATCACAGAACAACCAATTCTGGTTCTACCAGATTTTGGAAAGACATTTCAGGTAATGTGTGATGCGAGTGGAGTAGCAATTGGAGCAGTGTTAAGTCAATATAATAGACATGTTGCATATTTCAGTGAGAAATTGAATGGTACCAAGAAAAATTACTCCACATATGACAAAGAATTTTTTGCAGTGATTCAAGCCTTGAAAAAATGGAGGCATTATCTCATTCCTAAGGATTTTGTGTTGTATAGTGATAATCACGCTCTACAGTTCATAACCAGGAAGGAGAATTTGAATCAGAGGCATGCAAAGTGAAAAATTTCACTTTCATTATCAAGCATATCAGTGGGAGTGAAAACAAAGTTGCATATGCTTTGAGTAGGAGGTGTTTGATTATGCATGAATTCAAAGTAGAAAACTTAGGGTTTGAACACCTTAAGGAAATATATGGTGAAGATGCATATTTCAAAAAAAATTATGAAGCCTGTGAAAATCCTTTGCTAAGGGACAAGAGCCCATGGATAGAATATTTGATTCAAGATGGATTGTTGTTCAAAGGGAGAAAATTGTGCATGCCAAGATGCTCAATGAGAGACAAAATGATGAAAGAAAAGCATCATGGAGGCCTAGCAAGACATTTTGGCCATGATAAAGCATTCGCATAGTTGAGTAGTTCATACTATTCGCCAGGTATGAGATATGAAGTGAAGAAATTTGTGAAAAAATGCAGAATTTTCTAGTATGCAAAAGGGAGACAACATATCACTGGTCTTTATCAACCATTGCCTATTCCAGATAGGCCTTGGGATGCTATCAACATGGATTTTGTGTTGGGATTACCACAAAACCAAAGAGGAAGTGATTCCATATTTGTGGTAGTTTACAGATTTTCCAAAATGGCACACTTTATACCATGCCAAAAGACAAATGATGCTACACACATAGCAAGTTTATTTTTTAAAGAAGTTGTGAGACTACATGGATTTCCTAAGAGCATTGTTTCAGACGGGGACACCAAATTTGTTGGTGATTTCTGGAGAACACTGTGGAAGAAATTGGGGACATATTTTTCCTTCAGCTCAACATATCATCCTCAGGTAGATGGACAGACTGAGGTAGTAAACATAAGTCTGGGTAATTTGCTAAGAAGCTTAGTCACTGAGCACCACAGTCAGTGGGATCAGATTCTACCGCAAGCAGAGTTTGTATACATTGATTCACCAAATAGGAGCACCGAGAGAAGTCCATTCCAGATTGTGTATGGAATGCACCCAAGAGGGATATCAGAACCAAGATATTTGGGACAAAATGAGTTAATAAGTGCAGGAGCAGAAAATTTTGCTGGAGAGATGCAGAAACTTCATGGTGAGATCAAGGAGCACCTGCAAGACAACAACAAGAAGTACAAAGACAGAGTTGATCAACATAGGAGAGAGCTTCAATTTGAAGTGGAAGATCAAGTTTTAGCACACTTAAGGAAGGAAAGTTTCCCAAAGGGAACATATATCAAATTGAAAATGAAAAAGATAGGACCATGAAAGATCCTCATAAAATTTGTAGCAAATGTTTATGAGATAGAGCTACCAGACAATGTGGGAATATCACCCATTTTTAATATTGCAGACCTCTATCCTTACAGGGAAGATGAAGAAGGAGGATCAGGTGATCAGAAGGAAATCAAATGGGAAAAACAAATTCCTGTAGTAGAGAAGCCATTGATGGAGACGATCATAGATCAAATAATTGGAAAGAGGACCAAAAGGAAGACTTATTTTGAAAATCTGGTTAAGTGGAAAGGCCATCCAGAAGAGGATGTCAGCTGGGTAAGTGAAGTAGAGATCCAGAAGCAAGGAACGCTAGTGCAAGAGCTCATGGACATGAGTCCATGGATTTTTGGCCAGAGGAGTATGATGCAGGAGCATCTACATCAACATTAAAAGAGGAGGACAACACATTTATGGAGCTGATTTGGACCACACAAAGGAGAGTGCACCTTTTTGAATTTGAAATTTTATGAAAAGAAATTTAATTAATGATTGGAGGTTGAGGCCATCCCCAAAGATCCTCTCAGGTCAGTATCAATTTAATATAAAGGTTGTATTGTACATAGGTTGCGCATCAACCCCTATCTTCTTTGTAAATGTTATTAACTTCATAGTCCTTAGTAGATGGATGCATTAAATCCTAATAGGATAGCATTAGGTTGTTGGGGGGAAATGATCAATGAATCACCTCTTGTATGTATGTTTGTATCTTATGCCCAAAGAAGGATGTTTTTTCTCATTTGTGAAAGTTAGTTGCTGCTTATTTGCGACAATTATCATTCCTGAGAGAAATAAAGAGTTGTTATTGCTGCTGTGTGAGTCAGTGATCATTGTATAAGTTTGTTGAAGGAGCAGTGGAGAACCGCCTGTATGTATGTATACTTTATCACTTGAATGAATAGAACAAAGAAGCTTTGACCCAAATGTTTGGTGTTGTTGTTACTATGTTTATCTGAATGAATGGGAGGTTTTATGTTCATTTAAATTCTCTGTTTATACTCGTTCTTGTGCTTGTGAATGTATTTTGTGGTTAAATATATGAATATGTGGAATTATAATAAGTTTCAATTGTTTCTCTTCTGAGAGCTCGTGCAAGGAGTGCATATTTTCTGCAAGGAGTGCGTTGATAGAGTTAAGTTTAACTCAGAGAATCTCGGGAGAGATAAAGTTGAATCTTTGATAGTATTAGTGCACAGAAAGCACTGAGCCACACAAGGAGTGCGCAGGGTGAGCTGTTCTCATATTCTTTGTGAAGAGGAGAGAAATCAATGGTTGTAGAGTTCTAAGGTCGCAAGGTGTGCGCCCAAGGCTTTAAAACCTTAAGGAACCCAATCTTAGGAGAGATAGCTACCATCAGTACCGAGGAAGGATACTTAGGAAATTCCTAAGTCCAACATTCTACAATGTGGGAGGAGTGCACAGAGGGCAGATAGAGGTTTCATATACCTCGGAAAGTTAAGCTCAAGAGGGCCAGTGACCGTGATCCCTTGAAGGGAAGAGTTTCAAGAAATCGATGGTGAAGATCTCGTGGGGTATCGCCAGGAGAGTTGACGACCATCAGATCGGGGGGAAGTTGTGAGGTGGATAACCCTTAAAAGCTTCAACACTTTGCTTATTCAAAGGTTTAAGGAGTGTTAAGGAGCCGGGATAGCCGTAGTCCCGAAACCCGAAGTGTAAAGGTGAGTATGGACCATTGGATCTAGGGAGGACATGTGATGGAGATTTGCATATCCAGAGGTTTGAGACTTCAGAAGGAAGGAGGATAGCGTCAAGGCAACCAAGGGCCGAAGGCCGAAACACCGTCGACCGTCGATTCTAGGTAGACACGTGTCAGAGATTTGCGAGTTTCAGAGGAAAGGAACTTCAAGGAAAATATTATATGAGGGTGGAAGAACTCCTGAAGCCCTGAAGTAGAGGGACTCATCCCGACTGTCAGTTTGGAGGGACACGTGGAGCAATCCCGTGAGTTCAGGATATATCACTTCGAAAGTTTGAAAGGAAGAGTGGTTGCCAAGAGTCCCGAAGCCCGAAGATTAATGCCTTTTAGGTTAAGTATCAGGTCACAGACCCAAGGTCGTATGAGGAAAGGGGCCTAGAAGAGGGAGCTAGCGCCTGTCTTTTTCCCTTTTTTAAAAGGGAAAAAGTGACAGGAAAGCACCCACGAGTTTCAAAGAACCTGCACAGAGAACTAAGGAGGGCCTGTGTAAACTAAAATTGGGGTTCAACAAGAGCCTAAGAGTTGATTCGACTCTGAAAGTGATCGACACTTGACTGGGAGGTTGAGTAGACCCTGGGAGAGGCAGGGGGTTTGCGTCATCTTTGTTCCAGGGTTGAGGGTTAACTTGCTCTCAATCTCAACCTTGGAGGATGTTGGATATTGTACATTGTTCAAGAGGGGACATGTATTTATCTGCAGGGAGGGAGTAGATCTGGTTGAACCTTAGTTGATTGGTGATCAGGTGGATATGTTGTACATGTTGCGAAGACAACCTTCAAGTTATGATTCAGTGTTGGATGAGGAGCAAGGGGATCTTGAGACCACGGTGGGCTCAAGGATTCATTCTTGCATTCCGAGAGAAGAGAGGGAGTCTCTTTTGAGCATCAGTGAGAGGCTCAGCTGGTGTGATCGAACCGATGCTTAAGGTGGAGTGGATTCTCCTAGGAGTTAAGGGTTCAGATTAGTTGTTAGGAGGATGTCATCTGGTTCGAGTTCTGTGCAGGTGTTGAGGATGACTCTAGGTTAGAGGGATCTCCTACTGCGAACAATGTGATGGGATAGGATGATAGTGATGGCAGCAAGTACATCCCTCGCTAAGAGGGAGTGTTAGGTTTTTAGCTCGGGAGGTACTTCACATGTTTGTCTTGTATGCAAAAGTAACCTTGTACCTACACTACTAGACAATTGACTTTATAATGGGTTTTTATAAAGTTGTGATAAAATGGTTCTTTAATGTAAGTAAATTTTTAATAAAGTGTACCTTTTAATAATAAAGCGACTTTATCTCATAAAGTGCACTTATGTTATAAAGTGAAAATGTACTTTAATATTTTAAAGTGATTTATTTTGGAGGGAATGAATCACGTCTCTTGATCTTGTAAAGGAAATATTTTATCTTGGCCATTAGATTTAGGTTTGGAGAAGGTGAAGGGTCGCTTTCAAATTATAAGAGAATACCTAGGGTAGTGTGCAAGACACAAGAGAAAAGATTGAGAGAGAGAGAGAGATAGCTTGAAGAGGAAAGGGCAGAATATGGGCACATTTCCCAAGAAGAGAGAGGGCACAAATACCAAGGAAATTTGTTGTGTAACTGTGTTGGAGTTTTTTGTTGTTTTGGAGGCCATACTGTAGGGATCCATACAATCTGTACAACAAAGGAAAGGGGCGTTGTTTTTTAGACAATCTTCTACATGCAAATCGAGGCATTTGCTAGTTTTTTTCTTGCTATTGGGGGCGCTTTTGTGATGATGTATGTACAATACCATTTTGGCACATTTTTCTATGTGCTGATATAGCTGGGTCGTATAGGTCGTACAACTCATTGAGCATAGTTTTCTAGACAACATTTGGAGGGGCAGTTTTGTGGCTGTAAGTGGTTTTCTTTTGCTGGGTTTTGTTATTTTCTTCTAATACAACTTTCCTAAAGCTAATAAAAGATCTCTCTCTCATTGGGTTTCCCCACATTGGGGTTTTCCTTGGCATCACCTAAATTTCTGTGTATTTCATGGTTGAGTGATTGTTGTTCATTGTGTTTATTACGTTGCAAAAGTGCTTATTAATGTGTATTTTTTCTTATGGTATTTTCTGAATGAGGGTTTAATAAATATCAGAGTTCATTTAAGAAAATTATCTCTAGGTTGCTAAGTGTATGACAAAACTTAGTACTTGTTGATTTTGTCATTAAATTTCTACAATAGTTAAGGGAAATAAAACAAATGAAAGGAGAAAGTGTAGTACATTATGGTAATATAATCAAAGGCTTAATTAGACATCTTGGGTATGATATATAGGAAGCACAAAAGATATACCATCAAAGAACATATTAGGACAAGTACTCGACAAGAAATCCAAAATATTATAAGGACTTGGTGTGAACAATGATAGAAATGGAATAAAAATTATCTACAAACAAGAAGTAGGAGGAAAACCATAAGGAAGAAAATGATTGACAAATCCATAAATTGGAATCCGACCTTAGAAACTTAAAAGAAGCAGAGGCACAAA
The DNA here is from genome assembly GCA_009831015.1 of Picea engelmannii. Classification (NCBI taxonomy): domain Eukaryota; kingdom Viridiplantae; phylum Streptophyta; class Pinopsida; order Pinales; family Pinaceae; genus Picea; species Picea engelmannii. Next base: position 207,367 of record ML822348.1, read on the forward strand.
AAAAAAGACAAAACAACATTTGAAAGCAAAATATAGGCAACAAGATAGTGGGGAGCCAAGGAATTTGTTAGGGACCTAACCTCCCTAACCCCTCATGTAGGTAGAACAATATATTTTCCATGTAATAGAGGACGACATTAGTTAATAAGGCCTCTTTAATAATGTGAACAAGTCTAATGTAATAAGACTTAATACAAGCTTCCACTTCTAGAAAGATATTCCTCTAGAATGTTCTTTAGAATATAGAATTAGTATAAATGAGAGTATGAGGCATGGGAAAGTCTTGTCTTGAGAATTATTGTAATAGAGCATTGCTTTGTTGGAGGTTTCCCCCTCAAGTGAA
>ML822348.1:207809-219820 GCA_009831015.1 Picea engelmannii
AAAACACCGCAAATATGTTTCCAAACACATGTTGAAAACCATAGTTTGGCCATCGGTTTGGGTATGGTAGGCAGTGTTGAGATGCAATTGGTTTCCCGGGAGCCTGAACAATTCTTTCCAAAAACTACTGGTGAAAGTTTGATCTCAGTCAGAGACAATAGAATGAGGCATGCCATGAATTTTGAATATATTATCCATAAAGAGTTGAGCCATTGTGGATGCGGTGAACAGGTGTTAAAGAGCACATAAATGAGCATATTTGGAAAGATGATCTACTACCACCTTGATGACTGAATTATTTCCTGATTTAGGTAGGCCAACAATGAAATTCATAGAAATATCCCTCAAAATAGTAGGGGGAATCGGAAGCGGTTGGAGTGTGCCTGGAGATTTGATTGTTTCTCCCTTATTGTGTTGACGGGTATAACATTCAGCCACGAAGGTACAGATGTCGTGTTTCATACCATCCCAGGAAAAAGAATATTTGACCGGTTCATAGGTTTTGGTAAACCTGAATGCCTAGTTGTGGGTGAAGTATGAAACTCAGAAAGCACTGTGGATTTAAGTTGTGACTATTTGCTTAAATACAGACAAACTTTGTAGTGAAGCTCTTCATTGTGCCAAGAGTACCCTGGAGAATCTTGAGAATGATGTTACAATTGTTGGATAAGGTGAGAAAGTTTGGGGTCTTGCATCCATTCATGGAGAACAACTTGGAGTCAATATGGTACAATGAAGGAGAGGGAAAAGAAGGACGTCAAATATCCACGACATGAAAAATAGACAAATTTTCCTTTTCATATATTGATTGACTCAAATATCTCTCCGAAATTTGTTTTCTAGTGAAATCCAAAGGCTTGCCATCTTGCATGAGGATTGCCCTAATTCCTTTCCCTGAAGAATCACATTCCAGGAAAAAAGTCTTGGTGAAGTCGGGAAGTGTCAGGACAAGAGTCATGCACATATCTTATTTCAAGGAGTGGAAGGATTGATCAAAGGCTAGACTCCAAGTGAAAGCATTGTTTTTAAGGAGAGCAGTGAGAGGTACTGTATTTTTTCCATAATTATGAACAAAATTGTGATAATAGCCCGTTAAACCCAAAAAATCATGCAATATCGTAAGAGTCTTAGGGAGAGGCCAATCCTTCATAGCTTCAATTTTCTTAGGATCTGCATGTACGCCATCCTTGCCGACAATATGACCTAGGTACTCTAATTTTGAGGCTCCAAAGGCACATTTATACTATTTGAGGAAGAGTTTGTGTTGAGAGAGTAGATGGAGAACTTGATCCACATGGGCAAGATGGGATTTCTAAATTTTACTATAGATGAGAATACCATCAAAGAAAACTAAGACAAAGTGACGAAGGAAAAGATGGAAGACATGATTCATGAGACTTTGGAAAGTGGAGGGCATGACCAAGAACTCATAGTGATCCTCATGAGTTCTAAATGCAGTCTTGGGAATGTATTCCTCTTTCATATGTATCTCATGGTAGCCAAAATGAAGATCAAGTTTAGTAAAGTATTGAGCACCACTCAATTCATCCAACAGGTCATCAATGATAGAAATGGGAAATTTGTCTTTGATGGTGAGTTTGTTGAGGGCACGAAAGTTTGGACACATGCACCAAGGGCCTTATTTATTGAGTACCATGACCATAGGAGAAGAATAGGGACTGGTATTAGGATGGATAACACTCGCTTAGAGCAATTCTTGAACAATTTTCTCAATGCCATTCTTTTGGGAAAAGGGATGACGATAAGGGAGAACATTGGGAGGAAGGATTCCTAGGACTAGAGGAATGGAATGATCATGAACACCACAAGAAGGGGGAATTCCATGGAAAGTGGTAAAAACAACTTGGTGTTGGGAGAGGATAGATTGGAGGTCAGGATGCATAGAAGGTATCTCAACTTCTTGAATGGAATGGATTTGGGGAATAATGCCCAAATGACATTTTTTGAGGAGATTTTCCATTTGATGAGAACTAATGATCTCACGGGAACCTTTTGTGATTTCTTGGAACTTATATTGTTATCCCTCCTATTGGAATTGCATGGTTAGTTCCTTAAAATCCATGAGGATGGGGCCCAAAGTGTGTAACCATTCAACACCGAGCACAATGTCATAACCACCCATGTCAATAGAAAGCATATGATATTTCAGGTAGTACTGACCAATTTTTAGGCACACATTTTCACAATGCCCACCACATTTCATGAAAACACCATTGGAAATCATGATATGAAAATTGTTGACGGCACAAATATAACAATCGATTTCCTAGACAATGTGACAGTGAATAAAATTATGGGTGTTTCTACTGTCAACAAGGATTATGCCTTTCCTATGTGAAATGTATCCAATGAGCTTGAGGGTTTGGGGAGCGGAGAATCCAGTGAGGGAGTGCATTGGAATCAATAGTTCAACTTCTAGTGGATCAGCAAGCCGAGTAGTATCATCTGTTGGGGGTAGCTCTTCCATAGGGGAAGCTTTAGCCTCATCGTCAACAACATCCTCAGAAATGGCCATAAAAATATTTTGTTCCTTACACTTGTTCCCTAGAAAATATTTGTCATCACAATTATAGCAAAGACCCTTGAGTTGGCATTCAACCATTTCTACCCAAGTTAATTTATGGATCTTGAGAGGGTTGGCACGAGGGGCAGGATTGGTAGGTCGAGGGCAGGGAAGACAAGAGGGTTTTCATTTCTGGGAAAAGACAACCTATTGTGCTTCTTTGGCATGTTTAGTAGCTTCCAACCAAGTCTGGGGGCGAGCCATGAGGACCTAGACTTAGATTTCATCCTCTATGCCACTAATAAAACATTCCCTGAAGAAGGCATCTATCATGTCCTCCATTCTGAAATCCAAGTGCTCAAAGGAGATTATAAAGTCTTCCACTATGCTAGATTGTTTCAACTTGGTCAAATGACCTAAATAGTGGGTGTAATTGTCAAAGCGTTCATAAATCTCTGCAACAAACCGATTCCAAGCAATATACCCCTAACGTGCATTTTTACACCATTGCCACCATTATAAACATTCAGGATCCATATAGAGAACATCATAGTGAAGTTTGGACAAATCATCAGTAATTCCATGCAAAGAAAAATAATGCTCCATTTGGGTGACCCAACCCATGGGATTAGAGCCATCAAATTTATTGACCTCAACTCAGGGAAGACGTGGGTCACGATGAAAGGGATTAGAATGAAAGGCCATAGTATGGGAGGATTCAACACCATCTACTTGGGAGAGTTGTTCAGGGAAGGGGGGGTCCTGGGATCGGTTCATCAACTAGTTGAGAGTGGCATTGAGGGTGTCAAATTTTCCATCTAATGTGTCAAATCCGCCATCAACTTTGGAAAATTGGGTCCAGACTTGGTCCTTGAAACAGTTAAACTCGACCTTGTTTTGTTTGATTTTGTCCTATAGTTATTGGGTGCGAGTGGTGGCCATTTGAAAAGGTGGGGTGCCCAGGATGGGGAGTGGGTCCATTGAAAAAAGACAGATAAGTGATATATATCACTGCGATCAGGACAACAAGGAAAGGCAATGGGATAGGTATCAAATAAGGGTGTCAGGAAGAGTGGGTGGGACCACAGAAGTAATTAAAAAAAGGATTATAAGAGATAAGTACCACGATGATTAGGGAGAAAAGGTGAATCCAATGGGATATGTCCCAAATAAGACTATCAAGAAGGGGGTTGGGTCTATGGGAAAAAAGGCTTAAAAATGATAGGTACCATGATGATTAGGGTGAAGAGAGGAACCCAATGGGATAAGTCTCGAATAAGGGTGTCGAAGGGACCACTATACTCTTTTTTACTCCTGCATAGTTATACTCTAGCCTGAAGAATATTGCAGTGACGGAGTGCCCAAATTGTTAACAGGAAAAATTCTGTAGAAATTTCGCAACCAAAATGCAGAAGGCAGGGTTTTCAAGGTTCCTACAGACAAGGGTTTTCCCTGTGTTATAACTCTCTGATATATGTGTTTCAAACAATAGTATTGGGCCCAATATCTCAGGGCACCAACTAAGGAGGGTCGATCGTACCCTTAGTCGTACTACCCAATTACCCAAGTACTAGAGAGTATCTTCCCAAGTGTTGTTTTCGGTGTCATTATAATAGTCAGGTGGTCGATTGGCCGATCTAGAGCTAGTTTCAGGAGACCTAGGGGACTCCCGATATACCTGAAGGTACATGGAAGTGATGACCATCTAAATATTTTGTCTGATGTGAGACTACTCGAAGAGTACCAACAAGGGTTACAAAGGTTTCCAACAAGGTGAAACGTTTGTTTCGAGTAACCCCATGAAACCATCTGTATTTTTTGCATTTAGTTTTCCTCACCGCAAATTTACCCATTGAACAACAGATCTTTGTTCTTTAAAGACATCGGAAGTACACGTCTCCACCCTGAAAAAAAATCCCATAGTTTCCACAGAAGAAAGTGCTCTAATACCACTTGTTAGGTACCGGATGTATTATAATAAGCAGAAAACAAAAAAATTGCAAAAAACACCAACGAAACAAAAAAATGTAGAGAACCACAACACCAAAAATGAAACTTTTATTGATAGGAAGAAATTTTCACTTGAGGGGGAAACCTCCAACAAAGCAATGCTCTATTACAATAATTCTCAAGACAAGACTTTCCCATGCCTCATACTCTCATTTATACTAATTCTATATTCTAAAGAACATTCTAGAGGAATATCTTTCTAGAAGTGGAAGCTTGTATTAAGTCTTATTACATTAGACTTGTTCACATTATTAAAGAGGCCTTATTAACTAATGTCGTCCTCTATTACATGGAAAATATATTGTTCTACCTACATGAGGGGTTAGGGAGGTTAGGTCCCTAACAAATTCCTTGGCTCCCCACTATCTTGTTGCCTATATTTTGCTTTCAAATGTTGTTTTGTCTTTTTTTTTGTGCCTCTGCTTCTTTTAAGTTTCTAAGGTCGGATTCCAATTTATGGATTTGTCAATCATTTTCTTCCTTATGGTTTTCCTCCTACTTCTTGTTTGTAGATAATTTTTATTCCATTTCTATCATTGTTCACACCAAGTCCTTATAATATTTTGGATTTCTTGTCGAGTACTTGTCCTAATATGTTCTTTGATGGTATATCTTTTGTGCTTCCTATATATCATACCCAAGATGTCTAATTAAGCCTTTGATTATATTACCATAATGTACTACACTTTCTCCTTTCATTTGTTTTATTTCCCTTAACTATTGTAGAAATTTAATGACAAAATCAACAAGTACTAAGTTTTGTCATACACTTAGCAACCTAGAGATAATTTTCTTAAATGAACTCTGATATTTATTAAACCCTCATTCAGAAAATACCATAAGAAAAAATACACATTAATAAGCACTTTTGCAACGTAATAAACACAATGAACAACAATCACTCAACCATGAAATACACAGAAATTTAGGTGATGCCAAGGAAAACCCCAATGTGGGGAAACCCAATGAGAGAGAGATCTTTTATTAGCTTTAGGAAAGTTGTATTAGAAGAAAATAACAAAACCCAGCAAAAGAAAACCACTTACAGCCACAAAACTGCCCCTCCAAATGTTGTCTAGAAAACTATGCTCAATGAGTTGTACGACCTATACGACCCAGCTATATCAGCACATAGAAAAATGTGCCAAAATGGTATTGTACATACATCATCACAAAAGCGCCCCCAATAGCAAGAAAAAAACTAGCAAATGCCTCGATTTGCATGTAGAAGATTGTCTAAAAAACAACGCCCCTTTCCTTTGTTGTACAGATTGTATGGATCCCTACAGTATGGCCTCCAAAACAACAAAAAACTCCAACACAGTTACACAACAAATTTCCTTGGTATTTGTGCCCTCTCTCTTCTTGGGAAATGTGCCCATATTCTGCCCTTTCCTCTTCAAGCTATCTCTCTCTCTCTCTCAATCTTTTCTCTTGTGTCTTGCACACTACCCTAGGTATTCTCTTATAATTTGAAAGCGACCCTTCACCTTCTCCAAACCTAAATCTAATGGCCAAGATAAAATATTTCCTTTACAAGATCAAGAGACGTGATTCATTCCCTCCAAAATAAATCACTTTAAAATATTAAAGTACATTTTCACTTTATAACATAAGTGCACTTTATGAGATAAAGTCGCTTTATTATTAAAAGGTACACTTTATTAAAAATTTACTTACATTAAAGAACCATTTTATCACAACTTTATAAAAACCCATTATAAAGTCAATTGTCTAGTAGTGTAGGTACAAGGTTACTTTTGCATACAAGACAAACATGTGAAGTACCTCCCGAGCTAAAAACCTAACACTCCCTCTTAGCGAGGGATGTACTTGCTGCCATCACTATCATCCTATCCCATCACATTGTTCGCAGTAGGAGATCCCTCTAACCTAGAGTCATCCTCAACACCTGCACAGAACTCGAACCAGATGACATCCTCCTAACAACTAATCTGAACCCTTAACTCCTAGGAGAATCCACTCCACCTTAAGCATCGGTTCGATCACACCAGCTGAGCCTCTCACTGATGCTCAAAAGAGACTCCCTCTCTTCTCTCGGAATGCAAGAATGAATCCTTGAGCCCACCGTGGTCTCAAGATCCCCTTGCTCCTCATCCAACACTGAATCATAACTTGAAGGTTGTCTTCGCAACATGTACAACATATCCACCTGATCACCAATCAACTAAGGTTCAACCAGATCTACTCCCTCCCTGCAGATAAATACATGTCCCCTCTTGAACAATGTACAATATCCAACATCCTCCAAGGTTGAGATTGAGAGCAAGTTAACCCTCAACCCTGGAACAAAGATGACGCAAACCCCCTGCCTCTCCCAGGGTCTACTCAACCTCCCAGTCAAGTGTCGATCACTTTCAGAGTCGAATCAACTCTTAGGCTCTTGTTGAACCCCAATTTTAGTTTACACAGGCCCTCCTTAGTTCTCTGTGCAGGTTCTTTGAAACTCGTGGGTGCTTTCCTGTCACTTTTTCCCTTTTAAAAAAGGGAAAAAGACAGGCGCTAGCTCCCTCTTCTAGGCCCCTTTCCTCATACGACCTTGGGTCTGTGACCTGATACTTAACCTAAAAGGCATTAATCTTCGGGCTTCGGGACTCTTGGCAACCACTCTTCCTTTCAAACTTTCGAAGTGATATATCCTGAACTCACGGGATTGCTCCACGTGTCCCTCCAAACTGACAGTCGGGATGAGTCCCTCTACTTCAGGGCTTCAGGAGTTCTTCCACCCTCATATAATATTTTCCTTGAAGTTCCTTTCCTCTGAAACTCGCAAATCTCTGACACGTGTCTACCTAGAATCGACGGTCGACGGTGTTTCGGCCTTCGGCCCTTGGTTGCCTTGACGCTATCCTCCTTCCTTCTGAAGTCTCAAACCTCTGGATATGCAAATCTCCATCACATGTCCTCCCTAGATCCAATGGTCCATACTCACCTTTACACTTCGGGTTTCGGGACTACGGCTATCCCGGCTCCTTAACACTCCTTAAACCTTTGAATAAGCAAAGTGTTGAAGCTTTTAAGGGTTATCCACCTCACAACTTCCCCCCGATCTGATGGTCGTCAACTCTCCTGGCGATACCCCACGAGATCTTCACCATCGATTTCTTGAAACTCTTCCCTTCAAGGGATCACGGTCACTGGCCCTCTTGAGCTTAACTTTCCGAGGTATATGAAACCTCTATCTGCCCTCTGTGCACTCCTCCCACATTGTAGAATGTTGGACTTAGGAATTTCCTAAGTATCCTTCCTCGGTACTGATGGTAGCTATCTCTCCTAAGATTGGGTTCCTTAAGGTTTTAAAGCCTTGGGCGCACACCTTGCGACCTTAGAACTCTACAACCATTGATTTCTCTCCTCTTCACAAAGAATATGAGAACAGCTCACCCTGCGCACTCCTTGTGTGGCTCAGTGCTTTCTGTGCACTAATACTATCAAAGATTCAACTTTATCTCTCCCGAGATTCTCTGAGTTAAACTTAACTCTATCAACGCACTCCTTGCAGAAAATATGCACTCCTTGCACGAGCTCTCAGAAGAGAAACAATTGAAACTTATTATAATTCCACATATTCATATATTTAACCACAAAATACATTCACAAGCACAAGAACGAGTATAAACAGAGAATTTAAATGAACATAAAACCTCCCATTCATTCAGATAAACATAGTAACAACAACACCAAACATTTGGGTCAAAGCTTCTTTGTTCTATTCATTCAAGTGATAAAGTATACATACATACAGGCGGTTCTCCACTGCTCCTTCAACAAACTTATACAATGATCACTGACTCACACAGCAGCAATAACAACTCTTTATTTCTCTCAGGAATGATAATTGTCGCAAATAAGCAGCAACTAACTTTCACAAATGAGAAAAAACATCCTTCTTTGGGCATAAGATACAAACATACATACAAGAGGTGATTCATTGATCATTTCCCCCCAACAACCTAATGCTATCCTATTAGGATTTAATGCATCCATCTACTAAGGACTATGAAGTTAATAACATTTACAAAGAAGATAGGGGTTGATGCGCAACCTATGTACAATACAACCTTTATATTAAATTGATACTGACCTGAGAGGATCTTTGGGGATGGCCTCAACCTCCAATCATTAATTAAATTTCTTTTCATAAAATTTCAAATTCAAAAAGGTGCACTCTCCTTTGTGTGGTCCAAATCAGCTCCATAAATGTGTTGTCCTCCTCTTTTAATGTTGATGTAGATGCTCCTGCATCATACTCCTCTGGCCAAAAATCCATGGACTCATGTCCATGAGCTCTTGCACTAGCGTTCCTTGCTTCTGGATCTCTACTTCACTTACCCAGCTGACATCCTCTTCTGGATGGCCTTTCCACTTAACCAGATTTTCAAAATAAGTCTTCCTTTTGGTCCTCTTTCCAATTATTTGATCTATGATCGTCTCCATCAATGGCTTCTCTACTACAGGAATTTGTTTTTCCCATTTGATTTCCTTCTGATCACCTGATCCTCCTTCTTCATCTTCCCTGTAAGGATAGAGGTCTGCAATATTAAAAATGGGTGATATTCCCACATTGTCTGGTAGCTCTATCTCATAAACATTTGCTACAAATTTTATGAGGATCTTTCATGGTCCTATCTTTTTCATTTTCAATTTGATATATGTTCCCTTTGGGAAACTTTCCTTCCTTAAGTGTGCTAAAACTTGATCTTCCACTTCAAATTGAAGCTCTCTCCTATGTTGATCAACTCTGTCTTTGTACTTCTTGTTGTTGTCTTGCAGGTGCTCCTTGATCTCACCATGAAGTTTCTGCATCTCTCCAGCAAAATTTTCTGCTCCTGCACTTATTAACTCATTTTGTCCCAAATATCTTGGTTCTGATATCCCTCTTGGGTGCATTCCATACACAATCTGGAATGGACTTCTCTCGGTGCTCCTATTTGGTGAATCAATGTATACAAACTCTGCTTGCGGTAGAATCTGATCCCACTGACTGTGGTGCTCAGTGACTAAGCTTCTTAGCAAATTACCCAGACTTATGTTTACTACCTCAGTCTGTCCATCTACCTGAGGATGATATGTTGAGCTGAAGGAAAAATATGTCCCCAATTTCTTCCACAGTGTTCTCCAGAAATCACCAACAAATTTGGTGTCCCCGTCTGAAACAATGCTCTTAGGAAATCCATGTAGTCTCACAACTTCTTTAAAAAATAAACTTGCTATGTGTGTAGCATCATTTGTCTTTTGGCATGGTATAAAGTGTGCCATTTTGGAAAATCTGTAAACTACCACAAATATGGAATCACTTCCTCTTTGGTTTTGTGGTAATCCCAACACAAAATCCATGTTGATAGCATCCCAAGGCCTATCTGGAATAGGCAATGGTTGATAAAGACCAGTGATATGTTGTCTCCCTTTTGCATACTAGAAAATTCTGCATTTTTTCACAAATTTCTTCACTTCATATCTCATACCTGGCGAATAGTATGAACTACTCAACTATGCGAATGCTTTATCATGGCCAAAATGTCTTGCTAGGCCTCCATGATGCTTTTCTTTCATCATTTTGTCTCTCATTGAGCATCTTGGCATGCACAATTTTCTCCCTTTGAACAACAATCCATCTTGAATCAAATATTCTATCCATGGGCTCTTGTCCCTTAGCAAAGGATTTTCACAGGCTTCATAATTTTTTTTGAAATATGCATCTTCACCATATATTTCCTTAAGGTGTTCAAACCCTAAGTTTTCTACTTTGAATTCATGCATAATCAAACACCTCCTACTCAAAGCATATGCAACTTTGTTTTCACTCCCACTGATATGCTTGATAATGAAAGTGAAATTTTTCACTTTGCATGCCTCTGATTCAAATTCTCCTTCCTGGTTATGAACTGTAGAGCGTGATTATCACTATACAACACAAAATCCTTAGGAATGAGATAATGCCTCCATTTTTTCAAGGCTTGAATCACTGCAAAAAATTCTTTGTCATATGTGGAGTAATTTTTCTTGGTACCATTCAATTTCTCACTGAAATATGCAACATGTCTATTATATTGACTTAACACTGCTCCAATTGCTACTCCACTCGCATCACACATTACCTGAAATGTCTTTCCAAAATCTGGTAGAACCAGAATTGGTTGTTCTGTGATCTTATCCTTCAATATCCTGAAGCTCTTCTCAGCCTCTTTTGTCCACTTAAAAGATTTGTGTCTCTTCTTCACAGTGTCTAATATTGGTGCACATATACCACTGAAATTTCTAATGAATTTCCTATAGAAACTTGCTAATCCATGGAAGCTTCTTACCTCAAATATACTCCTTGGTGATGGTCAATCTTTGATAGCTCTCACCTTTTCTAGATCCATCTTCAGCGCATTTGAAGAGATCACAAAACCCAAATATATGAGTTATGTCTTCATAAAATATGGCTTCTTTAAATTTATCAGCAGCTTCTCTTGCCGCAACCTTCTCATCACTAATGTCAGGTGTCTCAAATGTTCCTCCTCAGTTTTATTGAAGACTAGTATATCATCCAGATACACAATGACAAATTTACCTATGAAGTCTTTGAGTACTTCATCATCAACCTCATAAATGTGTTTGGGGCATTTTTTAAGGCAAATGGCATAACAAACCACTCATACAACCCTTCATTTGTTTTGAATGTTTTTGTCCATTCATCTCCTTCTCTCATTCTTATCTGATGATAACCACTTTTTAGATCTATCTTAGAAAAATAACTCGCTCCACTTAAACATTCCATCAATTCATCCATCCTAGGTAAAGGAAATTTGTACCTGGTAGTAATCTTGTTGATGGCTCTGGAATCTGTGCATATTCTCCATCCTCCATCCTTCTTAGGACTCAATACAGTTGGTATTGCACATGGGCTTAAGCTCTCCATGACTAAACCCTTTTTTAACAGATCTTGGACCTGGTTCTTGACTTCTTCATTCTCTTGAGGTTTCAACATGTACGCTGCTTTGTTTGGAAAGCTTGCTCCTGGAATAAGATCAATGTGATGACTGATGATCCTAATGGGTGGCAATAAGCAAGGTAACTCATCCACCACTATATTAGCAAAATTTTCTAGCAGTTCTCGAATTTCTTCAAGCATATCATCCATAGTAGTGCTTGTAAGGATGACTTTGGGCTTTCTCACTACAGTAAACAACATGTCCTATTCCTTCTTGACTTCATTCAAGAGCTCCTTCCCACTCATGAGAAGTATGCTCGTGTTGGCTTCTTCCTTCACCTTCTTATCTTCTATTGGAAGCAACATGTGTGTCCTACCATTTTTCTCTAGGGTGTAGGTGTTTTTCCTCCCATCATGTATGACATTTATGTCTAACTGCCATGGTCTTCCCAGCAAAACATGACAGACATCCATGGGTATTACATCACATAAAATCTCATCTTTGTATCCTCCTATTTTAAATTCAACTTGGTATTGTTT